>JAVJIF010018343.1:0-75799 GCA_038442645.1 Agave tequilana | reverse complement strand
GCAAAGCACTTTGTCCCATTACTGGATACTACAAGAAGGAGATTGACGGATGGTCTCTGAATCTGTTATCATTTCCTGGTTAGACTTGAGCTAATTAAATCAGTCTTACACAACTTGTTATCCTATTGGGTATTTTCCTTCAGGCTGCCATGTTCAGTCATTAAAGAACTCGAAAGCATATATGCTAAGTTCCTTTGGAATGGGAGAATGCATGTCTGGAAATGGTCAGATATTTGTATGCCAAACAGAGAAGGAGGTGCAGGTCTCAGGCGCATTTCTGATATTGTACAAGCGGCAGGGGTGAGCCTTGTTTGGAGGTTATGCAGTACACAAAACAATTTGGATCTCTTGGATGCATGCACAATATATTAAAGGTAAGCATATTACAGAAGTTGATGCCAGCCTCATCGATTCAGGAACCTGGAAGTGGATAGTTAGCTCAAAAGAGAGAGCTTTGCGGTGTATGAAACCTGTACCTGATACACAGACACAAAGTTCTGAAATATGGTACTGGAGCTGCATTCAGTTCAGCTTGGGAAAATGTTAGAACTCATGGATTCAAATTCAGTCTTTTGATCTGGTGTGGTTCCCGTATAATTGTCCCAAAATGTCAATGTGCCTATTAAGAGCTATTAAAAGAAAATTGCCAACAAAATCCTTTCTAAAGAAACTGAATATCATTCCTACTGTTCAGTGTGTACTCCATAATGGGGCAACAGAAACAATGCAGCAGTTATACTTTGAATGTTCCTACTCATCCTATATATGGAAGCTTTGTAAATTCAAATTGGGCATCAGTGATGGTTCAATGGGAGATCTTATGAGGGAGGCCAACAAAATTAAAGAAAAATTTAGAAAGAAGAAGAAGATTACCATCCTTGCAAGAATGGCTTTATGTGCAACTATTTGGCACATGTGGAAGGAAAGAAATGAGAGAGTTTTCCAGCATAAAAATAGGCACAAGGTTATGGTGTTTAGATCAGTTTATGAATATATCAAAGAACTACTGAAGCATGTCACTGGAAATCAAGTAGGGATAGCCATTCTCTTCGTATTTTGTCAAATGGGATGTAAGTTCAGATGTGTAACTCACTGCCTATATATTCTAGCTTTTAACCAAGTATGTAGTAAGAGGTGACGGCCAGGGTCCTCCCCCTCTTCTACATGCTTGGCTATATTGCTAAAATTATACAGGTAGGTGTATTGCAAGCGTATTTTTTCTACATGAATAAAAGCTAACTTCTCTCTCTCTCTCTCTGTCTGTGTGTGTGTGTGTGTGTTGGGGGGGGGGGGGGGGGTAAAGTGTTCCTAGTAGGTCTTCTTAGATTACAATCTAAGGAGGCGGCTTAAAACTCCAACATCATGATTTTTTTTCCCGATCCGACCACACGCTATCATCTTCATGTTTTAAGATGTAAACATATAAAAAATAAGTAATTTCATTGCATCTCCAAAAAACCAGTTAGTATGACATCTTTGGGTTAGGCTACTCTGAGTACTGAACTTGGTTCACTATACAGAGGGAACATGCCCCTAACCGTCACCCTCTAATATAGTACGCCAAGTGGAGACACAGATTGACCCAAAAACCATTGAAAATTGTAAAAATTGTATTAAACATTTATACAAAAATGAAACCATCAGGCAGTAACTATACTACTACTCAAAACTGAGATTCTCATATCTGCCTTCAGAAGTCAGGTTTCTCATTCATGCTAGGACCAATAATATTGTTAGGCCATTGATATCTCCAGGATCCTTCCAATTGCAAGATCTCAGCATTGTGTATATGTCTTCATATATCATCTTGAAAAGCACAATTTTTGTCATGCTCTATTGCCGGAATGCCCATCTGTTTCTTTCATGCCAAATATGCCAAGTTGCTCCACACAATACTAGCCGTGAAAGGTAGTAGCACTTGTCCTTGGTCTGGAACTTCATTTTGATAACGTCAGCTTTCTCCATTAAATTCTGAGCTGTTGATGTTATTTCTGTTGGAATTGAAGAATATAAATGCGAATCTTTGAGTTGAATTATGGCGAGATCCGTTGATCGAATCAATTGGATGATGGTTGGAGTATGTTCTCCTTCCATTGGGATGAACGTGGTATATTCACATGTTCAATTCCGACTTCGAATGAATGAGATATTCAAGTCTAAAGATTGCCTAATTCAAAGCCTAAATGGGACTAAACTGTTGGAATGCCAACAGTTGCGACTGTTGGACTGCCAACAGTTGTGACTGTTGGGTGCGTCAGTTGGGCAGCCAACAGTTGTGACTGTTGGGTCGAAAGGTTACAATCTTTCGTTGGGTTCAGACCCGTTGGCCCCTCCTAGAGCGCTATAAATAGCGCTCCGGATTCTCAATTGGAAACACACCAAGTAAACAACTCTCTCTTTCTATCTGAGTTCTGAAGCAGAAGCAAGCCTGCGTTCTGAACTGGGAAGTAGAGTTCCAAAGCGACTTCCAGCGAGAAGTGAGAATCCGAAGCGACTTCCAAAGGAGATTCTGCAAAATTCGTTCTGAAAGAGGGCTTAGAAAATTCAACAAATTCTTTTATAGAATTGTTGTCTGAATCTAAGACTTCTGAAGAAGAATATTCTTCAACCTTCCTTCGTCCTCAACAGTGGGTGCTACTCCAAAGTAGAGGCAAATATTCATCCGAAATTTGTCCTTGTACCGCTGCTTCAACGATCCTGTGAAGGTACTGGTTGACTACGGTTCGACCGTACGGTGATTTGGTAGTGCTATCCAAATACCGTGAAGGAGTGTTGTATCTTGGGAGACCAGCGTCCATTATCCCGTTAGCACCGGTGCGGGGGACGTAATTGTCTTAAGGAGATTCGCTCTAAGCGTACCTCACTCCAAAATACTGTATAAGTGGACTAAGTCCTTTATACAGGGGATATACTTTACAGTATATCGAGACTGATTTAGATTCAGTCTAATTGGTGTTTAACCAAGGAAGAAAATTGAAAGGTGGTTCTTAAATTAAGGAACGTTCTATTGAACGGAAAACCTCCCACCTGATATTTGCCGACCTGGCCAATTAGATTGTTGATATCTCAGTGATCTTGATTAGTTGTCAGATTGATTTCTGTTAAGCAGATAACCAACAATCTTAAGACAATTAGCGTTTCTTACTTCTGTTCTGCTTGAACTTGCAGAAGATGTCTGAGACTAATCAAGATAGCTCTAGCAAGGCACCAAACATGCAGCTACAAGCTTTGATGCCAACTCCACTTCCTAACCCGAAGCCGGAGAAGCCAGGAAAATTTGACGGCACAGAATTCAAGAGGTGGCAACAGAAGATGCTCTTCTACTTGACCACTCTTCATCTGGCCAGATTCCTGCAAGAAGATCCACCAGAGCCTGCAACTGATGCATGGACTCAATATGACTTCCTTAGCCGAAATTATGTTTTAAATGGACTGGATGACTCTCTTTACAATGTCTACAGTCCTATCACAACGGCAAAGAAGTTATGGGCCAGTCTTTACAAGAAGTACAAGACTGAGGATGCTGGTACCAAGAAGTTCGTCGTAGGACGATTTCTGGAGTACAAAATGGTAAACAGCAAGACTGTAATCAGTCAGGTGCAAGAGTTCCAACTTATCTTGCACAAGATAAAAGCCGAAGGTATGATTCTACCTGAAACTTTTCAGGTGGCTACTATCGTGGAGAAACTCCCACCTGTGTGGAGAGATTTCAAGAACTACCTGAAGCACAAGCGAAAGGAGTTGAAGTTGAAAGATCTCATTGTGAGGCTTCGAATCGAGGAGGACAACAGAAAGTCCGAGGAAAAGAGCAGTAAGAACTCCTACGAAGCAAAAACCAATGTGATCGAAGACTCAAAGGGGAAAGCGTCTACTTCCAAAGGCTTAAAGCGGAAGAAGACTTCCCAGGGGTACAAAGGCAAGGTCCAAGAAGGTAAGAATATGCGCTTCAAAGGAACCTGCTACATCTGCAATAAAGAGGGGCATAAGGCGAATGAATGTGCAGCCGCCTCAAAAAGAACAAGAAGAGCCATCCACAGGCAAACTTGACCGACCATGAGTCGCCAAGCCTTTCAGCTGTGGTGTCAGAAGTGAATCTGACAACCAACAATAAGGATTGGTGGGTAGACACTGGGGCTACTCGGCACATCTGCTCTGAGAAATTATTATTCTCTGAATATCTAATACTAGAGCAAGATGAGCAACTATTCATGGAAAACTCAGCCGTCTCAAAGGTTGAAGGAAAAGGCAAGGTCATCTTGAAGTGGACATCGGGGAAAGAGCTTACTCTTAACGATGTGCTTCATGTTCCAGACATCCGTAAGAATTTGATATCCGGATCAATACTTAGTAAGAAAGGATTTAGAATGGTATTTGAATCCGATAAATTTGTACTTACTAAGGGAGGGATGTATGTGGGAAAGGGTTATCTTGTTGATGGACTTTTTAAAGCCAATGTTGCAGTGGTAGATAAAAAGTCTGTGTATTTGTACCCGAAGCTTATAAATAAAGGAAAATCTTCTGTTTATTTGCTTGAGTCTCCTATTTTGTGGCATGCTAGATTAGGGCATGTAAATTACAAGTCTTTAAAGAACTTGTCTAATCTGGGATATATTCCTAAACTCAACTTGGAAGAAATTCGCAAGTGTGAGATTTGTGTTGAGGCCAAGTTGGCGAAAAATTTATTTCACTCAATTGATCGAAATACAGAACCTTTAGGGTTAATTCATAGCGATTTGTGTGATTTGAAGTTTATGCCAACTAGAGGCGGTAAAAAGTATTTCATTACTTTTATTGATGACTGTACAAGATACTGTTATGTGTATCTTTTAAACAGTAAGGATGAGGCAATAAATATGTTTATAACATATAAAGCCGAAGTTGAGAATCAACTCAACAAGAAAATCAAGATTCTAAAATCCGATAGAGGCGGAGAATATGAATCAAATGATTTTAGTGAGTTATGTGCTAAGTTTGGTATAATCCATCAAACTACAGCACCATACACTCCTCAGCAGAATGAAATTGCTGAACGGAAGAACAGAACTTTGAAGGAGATGGTTAATTCCATGCTAGTAAGTTCTGGAGCTCCGCAGAACTTGTGGGGGGAAGCTCTATTAACTGCAAATTATATTCTAAATAGAGTACCCCACAAGAAACTTGGTCTTATACCATTTGAGTTATGGCATGGAAGGACACCTTCCTACCATTACCTCAAAATGTGGGGATGCCTTGCAAAGGTGCTAGCACCATTACCTAAAAAGACTAAGTTGGGAGCAAAAACTATGGACTGTATATTCATAGGCTATGCCTTGAATAGTAGTGCCTACAGATTTCTGGTTTATAAATCAGAAATATCAGATATTCATGTAAACATGATTATCGAATCTCGAGATGCTGTGTTCTTTGAAGACATCTTTCTGTACAAACGGGAAGCAGATAAGACTTATGGGAAAAGAACACACGAGATGACGTTCAGGGACGAAAGCCCGAGGAACGAACTGTTAATGCGGAAACTGAACCAAGAAGAATTCAGAGATCTAGAATCTCAAAATCTTTTGGTCCAGATTTCATAGCATACGCTATTGAAAGTGAGCCTCAAACATTTAAAGAGGCTATGTCAATCCCAGAAGCACAAAATGTTATATACAACGGTAAGTCTAGACATATTCGTCGTAGACATAATACCGTGAAGCAGTTGCTCTCAAATGGAATTATCTCTATTGACTTTGTATCGTCAAAGGATAATTTAGCGGATCCGCTTACTAAAGGTTTAAGTGAAGAGCGTATAAACTGCGCACCGAGGGGAATGGGTCTAAAAGCCTAACCTTACCGAGTCAGCTTAATGGAAACCTCACTTAGCGACTGGAGATCCCACAGACTAAGTTCAAGAGGAAAAACTAGTTATGATTGACTCAGCAAGTAAGCACTTGGGAGCTTGACTCCAATCCATTCCTAAGGTGCACATAAGTGCTTTTCTACAAGTGGATTAAGGATAAGCTTAATGCTTTTAATGATGCCTATATCTTGTTACTAAACAAGTGGAGTAGAGTAGACTACTCTTAATAGGACGATCACCTATGTGAGTATAGAGTTGGGTCGGCTCTTTGGGAATTTCTGTGGAGGCTGTTATTCCCTAAAGATACTCTCTGAAACCAAGAATGTCCAGGGCCAAAACGGACACAACCGAGAACTAAAGTTGATTTGGAAAGTCACTGTGTGAAGCTTGTTGACTTGGCTTACACTAACGGCTAACAGTTCAAGACCTAGTTCACTGATTAGCCAGTAAGTCCGATAAAGCTTTCGCTATGGAAGGTTCAAGACCTAGTTCACCTATCCTTATGCAGTTTCTTTTCTCAAGTACCTTTCACAATAGAGTCAGTCTCTTTGTGTGTCATTTCCTTGAATCTCCATTCATTGTGGGGGATTGTTGGAATTGAAGAATATAAATGCGAATCTTTGAGTTGAATTATGGCGAGATCCGTTGATCGAATCAATTGGATGATGGTTGGAGTATGTTCTCCTTCCATTGGGGATGAACGTGGTATATTCACATGTTCAATTCCGACTTCGAATGAATGAGATATTCAAGTCTAAAGATTGCCTAATTCAAAGCCTAAATGGGACTAAACTGTTGGAATGCCAACAGTTGCGACTGTTGGACTGCCAACAGTTGTGACTGTTGGGTGCGTCAGTTGGGCAGCCAACAGTTGTGACTGTTGGGTCGAAAGGTTGCAACCTTTCGTTGGGTTCAGACCCGTTGGCCCCTCCTAGAGCGCTATAAATAGCGCTCCGGATTCTCAATTGGAAACACACTAAGTAAACAACTCTCTCTTTCTATCTGAGTTCTGAAGCAGAAGCAAGCCTGCGTTCTGAACTGGGAAGTAGAGTTCCAAAGCGACTTCCAGCGAGAAGTGAGAATCCGAAGCGACTTCCAAAGGAGATTCTGCAAAATTCGTTCTGAAAGAGGGCTTAGAAAATTCAACAAATTCTTTTATAGAATTGTTGTCTGAATCTAAAACTTCTGAAGAAAAATATTCTTCAACCTTCCTTCGTCCTCAACAGTGGGTGCTACTCCAAAGTAGAGGCAAATATTCATCCGAAATTTGTCCTTGTACCGCTGCTTCAACAATCCTGTGAAGGTACTGGTTGACTACAGTTCGACCGTACGGTGATTTGGTAGTGCTATCCAAATACCGTGAAGGAGTGTTGTATCTTGGGAGACCAGCGTCCATTATCCCGTTAGCACCGGTGCGGGGGACGTAATTGTCTTAAGGAGATTCGCTCTAAGCGTACCTCACTCCAAAATACTGTATAAGTGGACTAAGTCCTTTATACAGGTGATATACTTTACAGTATATCGAGACTGATTTAGATTCAGTCTAATTGATGTTTAACCAAGGAAGGAAATTGAAAGGTGGTTCTTAAATTAAGGAACGTTCTATTGAACGGAAAACCTCCCACCTGATATTTGCCGACCTGACCAATTAGATTGTTGATATCTCAGTGATCTTGATTAGTTGTCAGATTGATTTCTGTTAAGGAGATAACCAACAATTTCAAGTTTCATTTTGCGAAGTGTCCATATATAGGAGCAAGGACATGCAAAAAACAAGTGATTGGTTGTTTCTGTTCCGGTGTCACAAAATGTGCAGGTGTCACTGGCTACAATTTGAAATTTCTTTAACCTGGCGGTGGAAGGAAGCCTGTCATGTATAGCCATAAGGGTGCAGCATGACATCTTGGGTACTTGTCCTGGAAACCATGTATATATGGAATCCAACAAATCTCCATGTGAAAGGTATGAGCAAAAGTTGTCGAAAAATATTAGTGCACCTGAAATTCACGTAATAATCTACATAAGAGCCCAATCAATAAGATCATCATTTTAATAAAATGAAAACTAGAGGGAAGAAAAGTATGCTAATCACAAGGCAATTATTTGAACTACATTTTTCTCACACCTTACAGAAAGGAAGCAGACAAATAGTTGCCCAACAGGTTAATTTCTGAATAATACTATAAATTTCACTGCCTTTAGACATAAATACCTAGTCTTTTTACTGAGAATTATTATTATTATTATTTAAAAGATTTTGGCCCACAAGGGGTACAGGTAGGAGCATTATTACTGAAGCATTCTTGGTACAGACTAAGCATTTTCTTATGGATTACTAAAAGTCCATTTCTAAAGAAACATATTGAGATATTCCAATCATGTCAGTGCTAAGAGATGCAGAGTACGTTTTCTGCTCTATTGTTTTTACTTTTTTAATGGATTACTAAAAGTCCATTTCAAAGAAACATATTGAGATTATATTTCAATCATGTTAGTGCTAATAGATCCAAAGTATGTTTTTTATTTTATTGTTTTTACTTCTTTTTTTAACAAAAGCCATATCCGTCTTCAACTTGGAACCTTTCATAGCGCAACCCCTCATTATATCATTGAGCCAAACCTTGGTGGCCCTCTCATCCTATGGAGCTAATTATAAAAGGATAACAGAACTCAAGAAAAAAAAAACATATTACATATATCAACCTTGTTAACCATTTAAAATAGATAATTATTCAAAACAAGCTGGCCATGGGAATTTCTTTATGTGGCGGGTTGGTGCAAACGACCATAAGGCCTGTTCATCCATGGCATAGAGTTGGTACGTCCGGGTACAGACCAATATGGAACCTTATACATTTGTTTTACATTTAAGGAGTAATTACAACCGGTCAAATTTCATTGCATAGGATGTTGATCTAAATGTTGGGTACTTTGTTGCTTCTAACTGATAGATTGTGATGGCTTTCAGTAGAACTGCAAGAATCATCGTAGGCTAGAGCGGAGGGAAGGGGTGTGAAGGGGGGTCACATGACCGGAGGGACGGGGCTCAAGGGGGTCACGTGATCCCCCGACCCCACCCCCAAATAGGCTTATGCCTATATATTTTATGCCCCCCACTAGGTTGGGCCTCTCTTGGGTTGGGCCCGCGGGCGTCGGGCTATATATAAATTCACAATGTGCCTTATTAAATAAATTCAGCCTACACCTGTAAATTCAACCAAGGCCCGTACCTAGATCCGCATGCAAAAAAATAAAAAATAAATCAACTCTCCCCCCCCCCCCCCCCCCTCTCTCTCTCTCTCAGCCTTTCCCTCTCTCTCATCTAATCAAGGGGAATCTCTGCCTGCCAACTGCTCCCCCTCTGCGGCTCTGCCAGTGGTAGCGGTGAGTTGCGACGGCTCTCGGCGCCTCCCTCTCATCTGATCAGGGGGATCTCTGTCGGCCGACTACTCCCTCTCTGTCGCGGCTTCGCCAGCGGTGAGCCGCGATGGCTCTCAGCGCCTCTCTCTCTCTCTCTCATCTCATCTCTGATCTCGATGGCTCAGCCTGATTTCTCTCTTTCTGACATGATGTCTCATCTTGTCTCTCTGATCTGATCTCTCATCTCGTCTTTCTGATCTGATCGCTTTGCCGATGATAAAACCCACCGACGATAATTTTACCGCCAAATTGGCCAATATTTTTACTCCCAGTTAGCATTGTCCTTCTCCCTCTCTCTCGTCGCTGGTGGTTTTTTGAGGTACTCTGATCCGAGATATATTTCAATTTTGGGTGCAAATTTTTGCTTTTCTGTTTTCCTAGGGCTTCTGAATCGAATGCAAATCTTTTATAGTGATCGGGAGCTCTGTTTTATGGTAGTTTGCTCGAATCAGCTATTGGATGGTACAATGTCGGGACATATCGATCGATTCGTCAGACCTTGTAAGCTTCTGAATTTGATTATTTATTAGTTTTTGAATTTCATACAATTCAATTTCGATTTGATTACTCTGTTTCTTTAGCTAGAGAGATAGCTAGGATTTTTGGACTGGATTTGTGTTTTTGAACTTTAAATTAGGAAAGTTTATGAATATTTTTAATTTGAAAAGAAAACTAGCATGTTGTATGTGCATTGTGAATTTGTTAAAATTAGTTAACTAGTGATTAGTTAATTAGTGATTAGCGCATTGAACGCTATTTTGTGCCCCCCTCCCCTCATCACTGACACTATCATCAATATCATCCTTTCTTCTATACTTTGCATTTTTGCTTATATTTTGCCATTGATCTCATTTTTTGCACCTTCATTGACACAACTGGTTTTTAGCTTCACCACTTCTCTCTCTTTTGCACAGTAATAGTATGATCTCTGCCAACTTTCAGATCATTTGTGCAAGAGGATGTTCTTCTTCTTCATTGTTACTTTTACTAATAAAACCTAGAGGCATCTTCCTTCATTCCTCAGATTTCCACATGAGTATTCAAAGAGAGGAATCAAACTAAACAGACCAAGAAGCACTGATGCCAGTATCTTCATAGTGTAGGTAGTTGCATGCATTTACAGCAGAAAAGGAACAGGGTCAGTCACTAACAGTAGTAAACTTAATCGAGCTTAGGACAGTCCCCTAATATGGGGCAGTCACAAATACATATACCTTCAGCTCTTATTCAATTGATGCAGTTTGAAAATAATCATGGAACACCGCACTTGAGTTTATAGAATTCTAACTGTAGCACGAAAAATATATTAAACCATACAATGGAGTAAGGATGTGGGGAAATGGTCATATCCACATTTGGAAAGCAGCATATTAGTGTCTGACAGAAATATGGAACATAATTGTAATATCTCCTATTTAATAATACAATATTATTATTTTTAAAAATTTACTTGATTCTACCTATTATTTTATTATTATTATTTTCATCCAAGCCCAATAAGCTCAGCCCATTCTCCTTTTCCTTTTATTTTCTTTTCCTTTTTATGCTAAGCCCAAATGAGCCAAGCCCACTTCTTTATTTTCATTCATTTTCTTCTCCTTTTTCTATTTTTCTTTAAGCCCAAAAACTAAGCCAGCAAGCCCACTCTTTATTTTCTTATTCTACTTATTTCTTTTAATTAAAGCCCAATAGTTTATAACCCAAAACACAATCCTAATCCTAATCCTAATCAAAATCCTATCTTATCAAAAAAATTTATTAATCTTAACTAATCCTAATTTAAATGCTAACAAAAATCATATCTAAACCGAATCTCCTTGAGACTTTTAGTAATCTTCAACTCTTATGTAAACTACTAAATTAAACAATCTAAATCTAATTAGAATTCAGGTTTCTAAAATATCTAATAACCTATATAAACACCAAACTCTTTTCTCTTCTACCTCAAGAGAAAACCCTAATCCAACTCTCCTCACTTCCATCTTTACTTTCTCCTCAAGCGGATCGTGAACGAAAAGGGATCTTGAAGTGCAAAGATAGAGTACACGTTAGAGGAGATCAAATCCAAATTTATCTGGGCCTTATGATTTCAGTGCTTTGGACTTGGGATCAAGTTCAGGTGAGTGTTTCTTTTCTTGCGTAATTTTTAAATTTGTTGTGAGTATTCTTTGTCTTCTCATTGAGTATTTTAGTATTATTTAATTTTGTTGTGAGTGCTCGTCTTATGAAATTTTCTTCTTTACTGTTATTGTGTTTTATTTGTATTATTTCATGTAACTTTTTTTACCAGTTTGACTTGTATCACTTCATGAGACATTAGTGATTGTTCACCTTATTTGTATATTTGATATGAGATTGTATCAGTATCATTTCATGTGTTGGTAAATCGCCGTTGTTGACTTAGGCCTAGTACTGATATATCGTAGACCGGACTTGACCTTGTAACTGACCTAGCAGTGATAAATCTTAGAATATAAGTATATTGATCTTATGGCTGATTGATTGATGATTGAGGATTATTATTTTTGATTCTAGGCTAGTTGTCGTACACCTTAGAGTGTGACTTAGATTGATCTTGAGATTGACCTGATTCATATTTGTAGATTTATTTGAGATATTATCGGACATTTATTTGATGATATTACAGACGAGAATTCATTTAGACAATAAATATGCATTAAATAAGATGTTACCTTAAGGTTGAGTTATCTTGATGCTTGAGTTTATATATGGACCTAGAGTTCAACTTGAGGTTTACATGAATGCTTTACCTTGATTTTGATTTATCACATAATACTGATTTTGGATTATTAGTTGCAAGTATTTTATTTAGATATATTCGCCGATAAATTATCTGAGTAATGATGTTTATACATATCGAGGTTTGAGTACATAGACTTTCTAGATTTCATGTAGCTTGAGGATGTCCCACTCCTTAATTATGACCTTGGTTTTGGATTGATGAAATAAAGACTTTTGAAATTACCCTAGTGATTTGATTGAGTACTAATGATCTTATCAATGTTGGATATTAGATGTAGAGATGACTGAGATGTTATGTTGATCGAGAAAGTTATATTCTTTAGTTATGATCTTGATTATGATTGGATAAGTCTGATTTTGATCTCGAGAATATATATATATATATATATATATTACTTCATGATTGGTTCTTGACTATTTCAATTATGGAGATAGAGTTATTATTAATGATTTCATTGATATCAGTGACTATATTACATGTTCGGAGTTTTATGACAGCTATTGATCGATCTGATTTATTGATGACTTAGAGGATGGATATATCGATGACTTTGAGGATATGAGTTGATTATATACATTGCCCAGATTATTCTATTCATGACAGTAGGTCATTACTCATCCTGAATATCTTGATTTACCTGAGAAACTTGACTGATTATACTTGGTATCTAACTGATACTATTGTCCATGTTACTTAACTACTGGGAAAATATTGTTACACGGTAACAACACCCTCATGTTATACTTGTTACATATCCTGTTATACTAGTATCCTGTTCATTGATATTATATATTCCTATTTATACGGTATCCTGATTATACATGTTGATATTGTTACCGTGACTACCACTGAGTTATCCCAGTGATTCAAGTAACATGTACATTAAGTAATCTTGATAAACTAATAACATGATATAAAATAACTTACACTGGGATTGGGGAAATTGATGGAGGAGACAGTGTCTGTATTTTGGGTGGACCTAGAATTTAGATTGCGCAGCCGAAAGAGAGTTCCACTGCAAGGTTCCAGTGGGGTGACTGGCACCCTGTCCTGTTCCTGTTCCTGTTATATATATTCCTGACTACCTTGCGGTAGGTCCTGGTTCAGCGCCAGGGGTTTGGGCCGTGGTTTCGAGTATGCACGGGACTCACCTAAAACACAGACAATGTCTCCAACCGATCAGTTTCAATAACTGAGGACCTCGATTGGCATGTGTAGTAGGCGTAGTATGGGATGCGTCTATTACATGTGGCAATTAGTGTTCGCTGACATAATTAATAATGATAAACTGTTAATATATTGTGACTGACCGTGATCACCCGACTGTACATATATATAACTATGATAGACATATGGTTGTACACATGACCAGACTGTATACCAGATTAGTGTCATATGCTAGGTTACATATCTTGACATTACTTGTTTTCTTTTATCATGATATCCGTTATATATCGTTCACAGCTTTATTCTTGATATTGATTATTTTTGTTATATTTTATTCATTATCATATTGTTATTGCTTACATTATTTTTATACACGAGCACCTTTCCCTTTACACACATACTCATTAGGTCGCTTCTGACGACCCTGGATTCACACGTCCAGGGATTTTTGGACATCTTCTTATATTGTTCAGGTATTCGTGTGATCGTACGCATTACGAGGAGCTGGAGTCTCTCTTTTCTTGATTATAGATATTCTTCCTCTTTTATTCATGTTATTTCCTGAATCTATCTTTATCGCATCCAGTAGTCATTTCTTTCCTTTATTCATCTGCTATCATTTATTAGATATTTATATGTCATATTGCAGTGATATTGATTTATCATAATAGATTTTATAACTTGTTCAGGTTACTTAAGGCTTAGCGCGTATACGTGAGGTATTTTCCTTGCGTATATGCGTCGCCGACTCTCGTCACGTCTCCGCTTCAGCGTATTTTGGGAAGCGGGGCGTGACAATAATCTATTAATTATAACGTTTTTTTAAGAATCACAATTTAGTGGAAATCACGATCATCTTCCCGTGATAATGAAATGAAGTTATTATGACGGCTTCACATGTGGTTATATGATAAAATACATCTGGGACATCTGGGATCAATGAGATCATTTTTCCCTCCGTTATCTTGATTGAAGAACGAAATATAGCACTATGCATCTCCAAAACATACTGCATATGTCTCAAGTAACAACAATAGTTTGGGAGGCCCTGACAACTTTGATGAATAGGACTCCATTGATTGTGGTGCCCAAAGAACTCTATCATTTTACTGCTCGTGGGGTATGTTCCAGCGCAAAAGTGTGCAAGATGACCAATTCAAAAGTTTTGACCGAAAGGCCCATCACTCTAGTTTTGATGATGATTAACTCATATAGTTATAGTACTAATAATCTTGTATTTATTAAGTTTCAGACATTCAATCAAGATTTTAGTCGATGTTTAGCTTCAACAAAAGATTCGAAGTCAAGTTTTGAAGATATCACATGTTGATTCAAGAGCTCGCGCTTCAAGATCACATTTAGCTCATGGATCAAGTTGAGTTAGAGAAGAAGATTTTCAAGAGAAGATTTTCAAGAAGACTTGAGTTTTAAGTTTGTAAGTTTAAGATTTTTATTTTAGGATAAAATGTAAAGGATAGATTAGTTATGGATTGCTCAAGCTCATATACACACACACAAAAATATTTATATTATTTTTAATATTAAATAGTTTTAGTTTTTGATTTAACTATTTTGGTTTTGAGTTTGAAGAATACATCTTTCGGTTTCATGAATAGATTTCATCAAAACAAGTTTACATGATTTATATATATTAGATTTTATTCATTTACATTTATACTTCATATGCTTAGATAACTTATTTTGATGTATCTAGTTCATGTATTTAAGTTTTGTTTTTATCAAAACTTATTTTGATTTTTATTGTTAAAAACAAGTATATATCATTTACTATGTGTATTAGATTCTATCTATATACACTATGCTTCAAATATGTTTCAATATCTTATTTTTTATATTGATACAAGTTCTAAAAAAAATTGGATTTATGTTGAAGTTTGGTTTTTGGAAAAATACCGGTTTTGTTTTAAGCTTTAATTCTTTACCTCAAAATAGTTCACATGTTTGTAATATGTGTTGATTTTTTATCACACATATTTGTGCTACATTGTATTTACACGAACTTATTTTTGTGAAATTTATGAAAATTTATTGATATTTAAAATGTATTTAAAAAAATGTTCATATTGGGTTTTTGGGCTGCTTGCAGTCGACGGAAGGCTAGTTC
The DNA here is from genome assembly GCA_038442645.1 of Agave tequilana. Taxonomy (NCBI): domain Eukaryota; kingdom Viridiplantae; phylum Streptophyta; class Magnoliopsida; order Asparagales; family Asparagaceae; genus Agave; species Agave tequilana. The sequence continues at coordinate 60,487 of JAVJIF010018343.1, read as the reverse complement.
GGTCGACCGACATGCACACTGACACGAACCCAACTAGCGGTCGACCGACTGGTTCAAATTCACTCTCGGGTTTGGCTCGGTCGACCGGGCGGTCGACCAACTGAGAGTTGTGACTCTCTGGTTTTTGGGTGCGGTCGATCAGCAACCCTAAAGGTCATAAAAATGATCGTTGGCTGATCGACAGGGCGATCGACCGATATGCCAATCTTGCCAGTTTTCTGAGCCATAATGACTAGTTTTCTGTACCTCTATTTAGGGATCTTTTGGCCAGTTTTTGGAAAAGATTTTCACAAGTATTTTCAAGAACCTATTTTCCTGTCTTCTATAGAGTTTTTCATCAAGTTTTAGAGCTTCATTCCATATCAAAAGGAAGTTTATCAAGAGTGTTTCTCTTGACTTTTCAAAAGGATTTCTTGAGTTTTTCATTTCCTCATCTATCTAGTTTTTCTCACACAAGCTTGAATTTTTCATTACTATATCCATCCTATAGGATCCTTATTTGTGAGAGTATTTGTTGGAAATCAAGAGAAGTGATCACCAAGTGTTTCACTTTTGTTTTTGGAGGAGTTGTAGAGGTTACGATCTCAGCGAGCTTGCGGGTTCACGTGTGTTGTTCTTGGGGGAACAAGTGAGGGATTTGCTGGTCTGTTGAATTCTTGGGGGAGCTCGTTGTAAGTATTGTGCCACTGAGTGATCTTGTGGGATTGTTTTTAGTGAAAATCCTTCATTGCGGTGAAGGCGTTGACATAAAGCAAGTGGCTCGAAACTCGAAACAAATCTCTCGTATTTGCTATTGCTCATTTCTCTCTCAACTCACTTGTGTTTATATCTTACATGCTTATTATATTTGTGCTCATTTATTACATACTTGATATTGTGTTTGTCCTCACACTAGTAGTGAACCAAGAGAGTTATAGTAGCACCTCAACTCTTAGTCTAAAGGAATCTTGAGGAGAAGTTCAGAGCCCTTCACTAGAAATTCGGCTTCACTCTCTGCTATACGTTATGTGATAGTTTTAGTTTCTGCATTGTTTGGCATTTGATTAGCACATCACTTATTCACCCCCCTCTAGGTGATCTACAAAAGAATGATTTACATGCACTCCATCATAATTATTTGTGTCTCTTTAAAATATTAGGAAAGAAATCAACATTTAAAGAAACCCTTTTTCATGCCTGCATGCATTAACTGTACTATTTACTCTTTTTATCAGGGATGATTCTTTGTAGGTGCTTCATCCTGGGCATGAAGTTCCCAAACAGGTTAGCCTTTAGTTTTGGATATCTTTACACGCATCGATGACATATGAGGTGATTTCCATGCTTTAGGAAATTCTCTGCACACACACACACATAAATATCCAGTCACTCGCACACACACATGCATATGTGCACACATACATACATAAACAAATACATACATGGATGCATCCTACATAAATACATGTGCACGTAACATACAAAGCATACATACCTACATACGTACATACATATATAATACATGCATACATACATGACACGCGCACAAATACACCACACACACATGCATACATACAGATTTGCATACATACATACATACATACATAAATACCTTTAAAGACATGAATATACAAACATATAACATACATACATCCACACATACATACAGTGAAAAGACGTACGTGAATATGCACAAACATACACACAGAGACATGCATATGACATACATACAATGAAAAATGATAATAATTACATATTCATTTGAATACAATTTTCGGCTTCTTCAACTGCATAAGTGTACTATTCTCTCTTGCACGTACATTTTGAATGGGGAAAATGTTCCTGAATTTTCCTCGTGTATATGAACTTTTAATATGTAGCACAATTGACATGAATGTTGTAATTAATTGTTTTTATCTTATATTTCTTTTTATATTGCTTAGAAACACAACCGAATGGAATCATTATAGTCATCTGCACTAAATTCTAAGCTTTTTTTATGTACAATCAAATTGCACTCAAGTTTTACTTTATAGAGTGATTCATCTTTTATTTAGGGGAGGCAAGATCATGACCCTTGTGACATCCTTAAGGACAAAATTGAATTCAGAAAAGGAAGCAATACATTTCTTCTAGAAGTTCTAAATACAACCTATTGAAATCACCTAGAAGGGGGTGAATAGGTGACTAGCTAATCTAATGATGAATTAATATGGAATTAAGACTATTTATGCAAACTAAAAATTCTTATGTTAAACACACTAAGTATAACACAAGAGTGTAACCGAATTCCCGGTGAAGGGCTCTGAACTATCTACTCAAGATTTATCTAGATAAGAGTTGAGGTGCCACTATGGCTCTCTAGGTTGAATACAAGTGTGAGCAAACAATCCCAAGTATATAACAATAAGGTACAAGATATATCAAGCATATATAAAGATATAAGCAATATAAGCATGCAAGATGTAAACACAAGTGAGAGATAGAGAGAGCAATCGCAAATACGAGAGATTTGTTTCGAGATTCGAGCACCCTTACTCTACGTTCCCGCCTTTAACACTATGAAGGATTTCCACTAAAATCGATCCCACCGGATCACTCGGTGCCGCAACACCTACAACGAGTTCACACTAAAACTCCTTGGACTCACTAGTCCCTCTCTTGTTCCCGCAAGAACTACACACCGCAAGTACACTAGCTTGTCGAGGCCGCACCTCTACACCGAGCTCTCATTAGAACTCGAAACAACGCGAACCCGCAAGTCCGCCTCCTCAAATACAAAGTAGAATACTTTGGTGATCACAACACTTTGATCACTTAAAACAACTCGCAGGATTGATATAGCAATGGAAAACTCAAGTATATGTGAGAAAAACTAGGATTGACTTGGTGGTGAAAAACTCAAGAAATCTCTTTTTCAAAACACTCTTGAAAAACTCTCATTTAGATATGGAAGTATTTGGCTCTAAAATAAGTGGAGATAAACACTTAGAAGTGTAGAAAAAATTATCTTGAAAACCCACTTAAAATCTTGTAGAAAACAGTCTAAGGGAACCCCAATATATAGGCTCCCAAAATATGACCGTTGGAGGCCAACTCAGCAGGAAATCCTACTGTTGGTCGACCGGTCAACGGTCGAATTTCAGACCGTTGTGCCACCGGTCGACTGACCGGTCGACCGATGCCTGGATACAGAGAGTAGAAGCTCTCTGCCGGTCGACCGTCCGGTCAACCGGGGCCAGATCCAGAGAGCAGAACTCTATGGCGGTCGACCGGGTTGGTCGACTGGCCCTACAGCCAAACAAAGCCATGCACGTTTGTGCACGTCGGTCGACCGCCCGATCGACCGACCTCTGGCTCGGTCGACCGTGCGGTCGACCGGCAGAAGGCCAAAATACAGGTTTTAGGGATTTAAAACTTAGTCTTTTTCCTTCAATAAAATCCCATAAATTCTCATAAATTCTACGAAAATAAGTTCAGTAATATACCTTGATATACAAACATGTTTGATTAAAAATCAAAACATATTTCAAATATTTTGAACTATTTTTGTAATATGAAAGTTTTGCCTTAAACAAAAATCTGTATTTATCAAAAACGATTTTTCAAATTGAAAACCGATTTTTCTAAAACTCCTACAAATATAAAAACAAGATATTTTAAACCCTTCTGAAGCTTAGCCTGAAATCAGGTAAAAACACCTCAGTCATTATAGAATCAGGCAGTGAAATTGAATTACCAAGTTGAGGTTCAGGATCATATTCATGCACAAGTTCAATCTCAGGAAAAGGATAACTTGCCAAGATGTTAATGGGATTTTTAACATTTAAAGTTTGGACAAATTCAGATGGGTGTGCTGAAATTGAATCTTGGTGTCCAAAATGACAAGAGTTCTGGGTCAGATCAATAGAGTTAGAGATATCTAAATTTGTCATAGGTTGATAAGATAGAGTTTTCTCATTCTGATAAATGCTAACCAATTGACTTAATTGTATTTTCAACCTATTGATAGACTGGGTAGAAGATTTTTGAAATTGTAGCGCAGACTCCTGCAATATTTTCATACTTTTTTCTAGATGTGATGTGTCTTCAAGTGGATGCTCTAGAAAGGTAGTATAGGAGTCTTGGTTTCCAAAACAACAAGAGTCATGGGTCAAATTGATAGAGTTAGAGATATCTAAATTGGTCAAAGGTTGATAAAAGAGAGTTTCCTCATTCCTATAAATGTTGACCAATTGACTTAATTGTGTTTCCAACCTATCAATAGACTGAGAAGAATATTTTTAAAATTGTAACGCGAACTCCTGCAAGATTTCTGTACTCTTTTCTAGACTTGATTTTTCTTCAAGTGGATGTTCCAGAAAGAGAGTATAAGAATCTTGGTTTTGAAAAGATAGTGAAGATTGTGAGTCCAACATGTTTTGAGAGTGAAGCTCAGACTCACGAAAGCACTCCATACTCATTTTCAGGGTAGATGGTTGGTTATTCTGAATAGGTGAAACTGAGTATGAATCATGAAAATATTATGGAATTGGTGAATTGAGCTTCTTTTGTTGGGACTCAAACATGACTTGTACAGCTTCTATATTCTTTTCTAACTCAGATTTTTCTTCAATGGATGGTCCAAGAAAAGGAGTATAGGAAGCAAAATTGGGGAATGAAGATTGTGAAAATTGTGAAAATTGTGGACAAGGTGGTGGAAAATTGGACTCGGGGGAGGTGAATCCCCATTGACTCTGTGACGAGTTGAAATTATTTTTGAAATTATAGTCATAAGATTGGAGGAATCGGTTGTACTAATTCGGATAAGTCCAACCCGGTGTATTTGGTTGGTTCGTATTGTAAAAAATCGGGTTGGAATTATCCGAAACAAATGGGGTCGATGTGAAATATGGATTCATATTAGGATTGAAAGAATTGTTATTGTTGAATTTCATTTCACGAACAATCACAAACAAAAAAGAAAAAGCAAACAATAAATAAAAAGAAATAAAATTAAAACTAAGCCTATACTAAGGTTGACCTACACCTAGACGACTCCTAACTGGTCGATTACCCGGGGGAGGTTGTATGAATCCGACCACAAGCTAATTGTCCAGGTAGGGGCAAAATACGGTGGGAGGTATCCGTGCATAAGTAACGGGCCTTAATTACGTCAAACCACGGTATCTTCAATGTGTAACCTCTTAATCCCCAACTTTAGACACCGATTTCACAAGAGTAAGGTTCAAAACAAGTTCCACCCTCAGTCAATCTCTTAATGAGTCCGAGATGTCCCTAGGGGCCAATATCTATCAATTTTTATTAAGGTTTAGGTTATGTGAGTGGGGAGGTGATTTTGGGCTAAGGAAGGGTGATGAAATCCCCACCTTATCTTGTATGAGTTTTGCCTTTAAGTCCAATTCGTGCAAGTGTGCAATATAGACATGAGTGTAACACAAAGCGATAAATTACTCACATGTTTGTCCCATGCTATATACAATGCCATATGTACACCTCAGTTCAGATCACAACAACAGAACAAGATACAGTATATTGGAATTGAATTTGACACGTGCCTAAATGCAAATGTCTAAACCGTTTTAAAAGCGTCCAAAATACCGTATTTTAATTTTTTAGTTTATTATAGTGTGTAGGCAATCAAAGTAGAAAATAGATAGCAGAAATCATATATATATGTAATTTAGAAGCAGCCTGTAAAATATAAGGCCAAGTTCTCAAAATATTGCCGCATTTTTGCGGTCTTTAATGCGTTTCCGCAGCAAAATTTTTAGCAACAGCTCCCTGCTTTCTTGAGCAGAGAGATGCAAGCAAGCTTAACTTTCTGCAATGTTCAGTTTCTGCAATTATTATCCTGCACACAAAAACAAAGAAGAAAATGTTAATAAAAACGTGAAGTCAAAACCATTCCCGTCCCTGGCAACGGCGCCAAAACTTTGATCGGGGCGAAACCAGCACTCGAAAATGTATGTTTTGTAAAATCAATGTAAAAGCAAGCATGCTAATGTTCCCTCGATACTTCCGTTATAGCATTGGCTCAACGGGTCGAATCCACAGGGACGGGAGGCGATAGAAGCATTAACAGCTTATGTTCACGTCGGTTGTTAACAAGTCTTCTTTGTTAAAGAATGATAAAAAAGATAAAGAAAAGAAATATGGAGAAGGCGATAAAACGGCGATGTAAAAACAAAAGAGAAGTGGTTTGAAAAACAAAATAGAAAAGAAGATGAAGCTTTGTGGTAAAGAAAATGAAAACAAAGGTGAATAAAGAAGATGGTGGAAACAAAAATGAAAAGATAAAAGAAGAGTTTTGAAATTGATTTTTAAAATAAGATAAAAGAAAACTCATGGCTACTAACTACTAATTGCTCCACTAATCATGCTAACCTCTTAGTGATAGTTGCCTCACATAGATCCCTCCCCGCCTTCAATACTATGAAGGATTTCCACTAAAATCAATTCCACCGGATCACTCAGTGCCGCAACACCTACAACGAGTTCACACTAGAACTCCTTAGACTCATTAGTCCCTCTCTTGTTCCCGCAAGAACTACACACCGCAAGCACACTAGCTTACCGAGGCCGCACCTCTACACCGAGCTCTCACTGGAACTCGAAACAACGCGAACCCGCAAGTCTGCCTCCTCAAATACAAAGTAGAACACTTTGGTGATCACAACACTTTGATCACCTAAAATAACTCTCACAACAACTCTCCTATAGGATTGATATAACAATGAAAAGCTCAAGTATGTGTGAGAAAAAGTAGGATTAATTTGGTGGTGAAAAACTCAAGAAATCTCTTTTTCAAAACACTCTTGAAAAACTCTCCTTTTGATATGGAAGTATTTGGTTCTAAAACAAGTGGAGATAAACACTTAGAAGTGTAGGAAAAACTATCTTAAAAATCCACTTAAAATCTTGTAGAAAATAGTCCAAGGGAACCCCAATATATAGGCTCTCAAAATATGGCCGTTGGAGGCCAACTCAGCAGGAAATCCTCCTGTCGGTCGACCGCCCGGTCGACCGGCCAACAGTCGAATTTCAGACCGTTGTGCCACCGGTCGACCGGCCGGTCGACCGAGGCCTGGATACAGAGAGCAGAAGCTCTCTGCCGGTCGACCGCCCGGTCGACCAGGGCCAGATCCAGATAGTAGATCTCTCTGGCGGTCGATCGGGTCGGTCGACCGGCCCTCCAGCCAAACAAGGTCGTGCACGTTTGTGCACATCGGTCGACCTCCCGGTCGATCGACCTCTGGCTCGGTCGACCGTGCGGTCGACCGACAGAAGGCCAAAATACAGGTTTTAGAGATTTAAAACTTGGTCTTTTTCCTTCAATAAAATCCCATAAATTCTCATAAATTCTACAAAAATAAGTTCAGTAATATACTTTGATATACAAACATGTTTGATTAAAAATCAAAACATATTTCAAACATTTTGAACTATTTTTGTAATATGGAAGTTTTGCCTTAAACAAAAATCTGTATTTATCAAAAATGATATTTTCAAATTGAAAACTGATTTTTTCAAAACTCCTCCAATACAAAAACAAGATATTTTAAACCCTTTTGAAGCTTAGTGTGTATAGATATGATCTACTGCACATATATGGTGAAATATCTATATTTTTGACACTAAGCTCTAAAATAAATTTTAGTAAAACACATGTATATTTGAAACTTAAAACCAAATCGGTATTTTTCAAAACGAAAACTCTTTAATGAAAACACATATAAATCTTGTGTGTGAGTGTATATGAACTTGAGCAATCCACCAACTAATCTATCCTTTACATTTTATCTAAAAATAAAATCTTGACACTTACAAACATGACACAAGTCTTCTTGGAAATCTTCTCTTGAAGGTTTTCTTCTCCTTCTTGACTTGGTCCAAATCTTGATCCAATGAGCTAGACTTCTCTTGAGTACTTGATGCAATCTTGATGCGCGAACTTTTGAATCAACACGTGCTAGCTCCAAAACTTGACTTCAAATCCTTTGTTGAATCTAAACACCAACTAAGATCTTGATCAAATATCTGATACTAATTAAACACAAGATCATTAGTACAATAATTGCATGAGTTAATCATCATCAAAACTAAAGTGATGGGCCTTCGGGCCAACACCTATATGATAGCCCAGATTTAGGATTTGGATGAAACCTATTGCCCAGGAAAAAAAAACTCTGGGAAAACATTTATGGTGGAAGTTTGTTCCAGGAATGCTGTTTCATAATAAGAGCTCAGAACCATGTGGCTTCAGAGGGTATCTGTTATAATACATTTCACAAAGTTTACAACTACTGTAACCAGTATCAAGATTAGAATTCGTATTATACACTACTAAAAAATTGCATCAAATTGGTGGTTGGCTAGTAAATGACAGAGTAAAAAAGGGCGAAGATTTACTGAAATATCATATGATTAAGTTTATAAACTATTCAATGCATAATAAAACTTAATTAGCAATCACAAGAGTAATTGGAATCTACAATATGACAAACCAAATAGTGGAATCTCTCTCAAATCCTACAATGGAAGAATCCATGATTTAGAATTACAGGTAATCAAATGTGATTTCCTCTGTACTGGGGGATGGCTGGGAGCCAACCAGGCTATATTCCTCACAGTCAAAAACAAAAAATGGATATAATTATAAACAATATAAAAATATGCAGTTGTATTCTTGAATTGTTAGCTGGATGCCATTCAGATTTGGTTTAAGCACAAATAGAAAATAAATCAAGTTAAAAGAAGGATAGGATGTGATAAATCACTGAGTTCGACCAAGTTCAAGTTTTAGATAAGACCTCATGCACCAGAAATCTGATTATTTATCCCTCACAAACATAAGATGAAAAGTGAGTAGTGAACAATAAATGGGGGTAAACATTTAAGACAGTGGACTATCCAGGAGTTACTAACCTATTTCTATTGAGCATACAGTGTGAAGATGAGTGCCAGTGGCACGTCTGCAGGATCTACTTTTTCCATCGATCAGCCTCTTTGGCCATCAATCCACTCTTTAAAATTACCTAGGAGTGCAACACATGAGAAATCACTTAGAACCTAAAACGTTTGCAACATACACAAGAACCAAGCAAGATAAAATATTTCCAGTGGTTTCCTCTTAACACTATGTTGTAATGATTGTAGAAGAGAAATTGAATTGAAATAAAGAAAAAGTTAAAGTTAGTAAGTTTTTAGTCACTTCTCAATTTATCCGTGTAGCAAGGACTAGACAAGTCGATCCACAGGGAAGGATGCGATGGAAGCTTTTCGGAACGAATTCTCTAACATATGGCTTGAAAAAAAAATATTGATTGTAAGAAATAAATTTAATTAAACAAAAGAGATTATACTCTACTAATCATCTACCACAACGAAGTATTAGTTTAAGAAGAAAAAACATCATATTGAAGCCATAAAAATCTGCCCTAGGGTTTTGATTGAGAATCAAGATGAAAAAATATTGTAAATCCTAATTAGAGTACACTAATTAAAATTAAACTTTAGTTCATCTTAATTTCTAAGCATAATATAAGAAAAGTCTTTTAAACCTAACAAGATGCTATCAAAGTTTCTAAATATGAACTAAGAATAATTATGAAAAAATATAACTCTAAATTAATTCAACTTAATTAATTATTCATCTTCAAGAATTATCAATTTAATCCCACGGTTCCTAATTAGTATGGATTTCAATCAGTTCGTCTTTTAGACTAAACTTAGTTGATCGAGTGATTAACAAACTATAAGTTAATTTAGTTATTCATATTTTTATTATTTTAACAAGATTTATAATGAAGAAAGAAAGTTGCATAAGAAAGTAAAGAACAAAAGTAAATAAAAGAAACTAAAGCAATAAAACAATTAAATTGAAAAACAAGAGAGATGAAAAGAATAATGAACCTTTATTAATGGATGCAACCGGCCAATTACAAGTTCTGCTTCTTCTTCAAAAATCTTCTTCTCCAAATAGAAAGCAAAATAATACAAAGAAATTAGGAAAATAAAATGGCTAACAAAAATTCTATACTTAATCTCTGAGAGGTCTCTGCTCTGTTGCTCCTCATGGGTATTTATAGGGGATTTGAGAAATAGGTCCCAGTACAACTCCTCCACCAAAACGCGACGCACGCGGCCCCAGAATTGTCGCGTTTTCGCGTCAAAAAAGGGAGGTCGCGACTCTTTGTGGATTCAGGTCACACGCTTTGGGTGTGGCTTTAACTCGTCCGTTTATGTAGAGATCTATCCTCAAAATTTTTATTCGATCTCCGAATTTTAAAATTTTTCGATCTTAAAGATCAAGTTATCTCTAAATCTGAGTTAAATTTAAATTTTCTTCTCTTTATCTTCAACTTGTGGTGCAAGCAACCGAAATTTGAATAGAAGTCAACCTCTATCATTAATTAGGATGAGGATTCATCTTGTTCTATCCTTCTCCTCTTCTAATTTTAAATTAAATTAATTTAGAATTCAAATTTAAATAGGAAAGAAAAGATGAATCATTTATCTTCCTAATTAATCTTTATTTTCATAATAATTGTGGGCTTTTGGGTTTCTTTTGGGCTTTCTCTTGAATTATGGAGGTCTGCATGTTACTAAATAATAAATGAATTAAATTGTAATATTTTAACAAAAATTAAGCATGAAAATGTGAATAATAATATGTATTATTGATGACCGATCACACCCCCACAGCTATCTTTTTGCTCGTCCTCGAGTAAAAATAAAAAAAAAACTAATATAATTATCCTAATATCACTTTATATGTATCACGATTGCACTTAGCATGTACAACAAGCCGTTAAACCTCTAAGTTACCTCTAGAGGACGAGTGTTGTCTTGTGAAGGTTTTCAGTAGATTACACCAAAAAATCCATAAAGAAAGAAAAATAAAATGTCAGTTTTTTTTTGAAATTCTATTTTAAAAGAGGAAAAATATTTGAAATATCTTTGTAAAAATTAAGCAATTTATAAGTTTTTAGGATTATCAAATTGATCATTCTTATATTTAGTCTTTATTCAAATATTTATTTATCAATTTATGTTAAAATTCAAACTGAATTTCTCGTCGAGTCTATTATCCTTACCCTAAGTCATATGCATTTTTGTGAACATGAAATTTTTTTATACTTGGGATTCTTCAGCTTCAACCCTCATGCCTTATACATTTATTACTTTTCTTCCTTTTTTTTAAGAAGTTCGAAGTATTGCCACTTCGTTGTCCTTTAAGCACTTCTTTTTTTTAAATATGTTTAATTCATCTAATTTTCTTTCGTGTAAGTATAAATGTTTCTTGAGGCCCTAATACCTAACTAATTGATTATTAGATGTGTTAATACATATATTATATATTTTTCTCTTTTTTTCCTTTTCAAACTTACCTAATTACTTTTTGCGTAAATACCAAGACTTTCTTAGGTCAAAGTACCTAGCTAATTAATAATTAGTTTTGTTTATTTTATATATATTTTTCTAAGACACAAGAGTTTTTGTTTTGAATCCCAAATGTGTCAGTGTAGAAAACATGAATATTTCATCAAGGTAAAGATATCAAGACTAAATTACTTTTTCAATTTTTCCTCCTAAACCTAAAAATCAAAAAAATACTCTTATTTTGATCAAGCAGTAGGAAATTCTAATTATGATTTTTCTATTCCTTAAAATTAACTTAATTACTTACAAAAGATAAGTCAAAATATTATTTCCTTTTTCAAAAAGTTTTTAAAAAAATTTCAAAAAATATTTTGATTTTTTAAGTTACTTCTTTTTTTATTTCGTTTATTAATTTTTTTTATTATGTTAGTTGTTTAGCCCCCACACCGCTGCAATTTCCTCAATGTATGAATGTAATGCATGAATGCATGAAATAAAGTGTAAAATGTGGTAAATAATAATAATAATAATATAAATATATGTATAACACATGTTTCTCCCACACCTAGAAATTTTTAGGTTTCATTCCTCTAGCTCACTTTCCATTATTTCGATGGGTTCTCTTTATAGGGCACAATGGGGAGGCCAATTTTTTTTATTTAGCTATCTTCCTCCCTGGTCTTACCTTTCTTAAGCTCTTCTTTCTCACATGTCTGCATCCACTGTTTAAAAATTGATTACTATCACACTCTCAGTTGGAACTTCCTCGCCATGTATGCTTAGGAATTCTACCTCAGTTCCATATATCTCCTCAAAATTTAGATCAACCCTTTCTCCTAAAGATGTGTAATTAACTAAAATATCCCTAATTGGTTCATTCAAATATAAGAGTTCTTCTTCAAAGAGGTTTTCAAAGGTTAAATCAATTGGAGGTTCTTGAATTATATTCTCATGCGATATATCATTGATTGGCTCATCGACAGTGAAGACACTCAAATCAAATTTCTTTTTTTTTAAAGGGGACTCTAAAATTAGGATCTCTAACATGTGTCTTCTTATTAATATAATCGCACTTATTCTCAAATAATTCATTATAAAATAGAGACTCATTCTCTATACCTTCACTTTCTTCTTCACAATTATTCTCAATGAAGTTTACCTCAAACTTTTGGTCTTTAATCTTACGAGGTTGTTTTTCTAGGTTAAAGACATTGACCTCTTTAGTCATGTCTCCAAAGGTCAACCTTATTGACTTGTTCCTACAATTGATGATCGCATTTGCAGTTGCAAGAAATGGACACCCTAAGATAATGTGAGTTTGAGACCTAGGAGTGGATACAAGTTTGGTCTCAAGAATAATAAAATCTACTGAGTAGATAACTCCCTAATCCGGATAAGGACATCGATAATTTCTCCTTTGGGAATTTTTACGGATCAATTAACTAATTGGATTGTAACTTTAGTCGGACTTAGCTCACCAAACCCAAGTTGTTGGTAGACTGAGAAAGAGAGTAAGTTGATACTTACTTTCAAATCAAGAAGTGCATGATTAATTGCATTTTGACCTATTGTGAAGAAATGATAGGGCAATCAGGATTCTTGTACTTGACAAGGATTTGATTAGACAATAGCTCACTAATGTTAGTAGTTAGAAAAACCTTCTTGGGCACATTAGTCTTTCTCTTCTTGGTCTACATGTCCTTAGAAAATTTAGCATAGCTAGGGACTTGTTAGATTGCATCAAGAAGAGGTACATTGATTTTGACTTGATTAAAAATCTCACGTACCTTATCCATTTGTGCACTTTGTTTGTTTTTAAACATTTGAGTAGGATGCTATAAGCTTGTGCACATTTTCATCTGGCTTTATCTTTTTTAGTGTTGTCAGAGTCAAGTTGAGGTAGAGTGGGACTAGGAGAGGTGGATACTTGTTTTGAACTTGATGGTGTTGATACTTGGTTATCAACTTGTTTTCCTGACCGCAATGTATGAATCAAATTACATTGCTTCATGTGATCTTCTTGAGCCAAATGAGCTTGACTATAGTTCCTAGGATTTGCTACCAGTTGACTAGGTAAAGTTCCTTTGGGTCTTTCATTTAGGGAATCGGCTAACTGACTCATTTGGATCTCTAACCTTGATATGGCTTGTCCTATGTTTTACATGGAAAGATGCAAGAATTTCTCGAAATCGAATGAGTTCTTTTCAAAGTGGGGACCTTGGGGAATATGGTTGGGAAATGGTTGTTTATAATTGAAAAAATTGGATTGATGGTTGGAAGGTGGGAATTTTTTATTTTGGCTTCATGAGAAATTCAGGTGATTCCTCCAGCCAGGATTATAAGTTAGAGCGTAGGGATTGTTGGTGGACCTTATGAAGGCTGCATTCATATTTTCGGGCAATATTTGATGAGCTAAAAAGATAGAACATTCCTCGAACACATGGTTCATGGCCTGACAGTAAGTACAGCCTATTGAGAGTGTTGGGTTGACTTGGCTCACAGAGACTGGCTCCTTAGTTTCTAGAGCTTCTAGTATTTTGCATTACAATAGCTAGTTTAGCTTCGATAGTTATGTTTGCCTCAATGGAATGGGCACCTCCTTTAGAAGAACTAAGGTAGTTAGTCCTATATTTTTTCATAGTTGGTTCCATTGGATGGTCTTATCAGCCAAGTCTTCATATAATAATCATCCTTCGTCTTCATTCTTTTTCAAACATCCTCCTTGTCACATGCATTCTAATAAGATTTTCATTTGATATTCTAATTCATCATAAAGAGATTAGTAAAGTCGCCATTTCTATATCCTATGGTGAGGGCATTGGGTAAGGAGGTCTTTAAAGCGTTCGAAGTACTTCCAAAAAGAATCATTAGCTGTTTGCTTAAACTGTAGGATGCTTTTTCTAATTTGCGCAGTGTTGTGAATGGGATAGAACTTCTTCAAGAAGGCCTTGATGAAATTACCCCATAATGATATGGAACCGGCTTCTAGACTGTAGAGCCATTTCTTTACTAAATCTTTCAAAGAGAATGGGATAAAACATAACTTACGGCGTCTACTCCTAGATTGGCTATTTTCATCATGAGATATACTTACTCAAATTTCCTTATGAAAAAGTATGCATCCTCGGATTCAAATTCATAAAACTTGAGAAGAGTGTTGATATATTATGGTTTCAGCTCAAATTGATTGTCTCCTACATCGGGGAGCTGAATGCAAGATGGAAGAGAGGTCCTAATAGGAAAGAATCTATCCTGTAGTGATGGTTATTGTGCCATTTGTGGATCAAGTTTGAGTTTAGGTGGTGAACTATTCCTAATTAGTCTAGATGTGGCTGGGTCTCTCGACTAAGCTGACATGCACAATTAACAAACAAGTTTACCCAATCAATCAAGAGAAAAAAAATCAAAAATAAAAATAAAAAAATTCTAATCTAGGGTAAGCCTAGACTTAGACGACTCCTAACTATAGACTGTCTTTGGGAGTTATATTGCTGACCTAACCACAAGTTAATCTGCCAAGTAGGTGACAAGATCGGTGGGAGATATCCGTCAAAGATGAGCCTAATTATGCCAAACCACCAACCTTCAGGGTTTTGCCCCTCAATCCCCAACCTTAGACATCGATTTGGTAAGAATTAATTTCAAACAACTTCCTCCTTCAGTCAATCTCTTAAGAGCTTGAGTTAACCTAAGGCCAACGTCTAATCAATTTTTATTTTAGGGTTAGAGTTGTAAGTGCAATGAAAATAGTTTGTCGGCCAAGGAAGGGTAATGATGTCCCGGCCTTATTTTGTTTATGGGTTTTACCCTTAAGATGTATTAGTACACGTGTACAAATAAATAGAAAAAAATTCACTCAAAAGCAGTAAATCAGACAAGGGTGTTTCCTAGTCTATATGCAATATGGACTTACCTTGTCGCAATACTCTTCAACAAAAATTAATAAATTTAAATAGACATGTGCCTATGATGCAAGAGTCTAATTTTTTTTATATTAATCAACTAATAAGTTACTGTTAATTAATTAGCAGTATGCAGAGGGATCACAAAGATAAATTACAACTGCAGTAAACAAAACTTACAATTTGCAGCAGACCTGCAAAAGATGAATCAGTACTAATCTACCACAGCGGCGGAAATGCAGCTTTTTCCACGAAAACGCAGCTATTTAATAGTCTCTGTTGCTCTGCCTTCTAGGGCAGAGGTACAGAGTAACTATATGTCCTTAGCCGCAGTTAGTTTTCCTCTTATCAGATCCTGTAAACAGATTCAAAAACTATTAGTTTTAGAGAATATCGTGTCATTCCTTCTCCGACAACAACGCTAAAATTTGATTGTAGAAGAGAAATTGAATTGAAATAAAGAAAAAGTTAAAATTAGAAAGTTTTTAGTCTCTTCTCAATTTAGCCGTGTATCAATGGCTAGACGGGTTGATCCACAGGGAAGGATGTAATGGAAGCTTTTCGGAACAAATTCTTTAACAAATAGGTTGGAAAAAAAATTTATTATAAGAAAAGGTTTTAATTAAGCAAAAAGGATTATAGTCTACTAATCATTTACTACAACCAAGTATTAGTTTAAGAGGGAAGAGCATCATATTGAAGCCATAAAAATCTACCCTAGGATTTTGATTGAGAATCAAGTTAGATGAGTAAAAATATTGTAAACCCTGATTAGAGTACACTAATTATAATTAAACTTTAGTTCATCTTAGTTTCTAAGCATGGCATAAGAAAAGTTTTTTAAACCTAACAAGATGCTATCAAAATTTCTAAATATGAACTAAGAATAATCATGAAAAAGTGCAACCCTAAATTAATTCAACTTAATTAATTATTCATCTTTAATAATTATTAATTTAATCCTAGGGTTCCTAATTAGCATGGATTTCAATCAGTTCATCTTTTAGGTTAAACTTAGTTGATCGAGAGATAAGCATACTACAAGTTAATTTAGTTATTCATATTTTTATTATTTTAATAAGATTTATAATGAAGAAAGAAAGTTGCATAAGATATAAAAGAACAAAAGCAAATAAAAGAAACTAAAGCAATAAAACAATTAAATTGAAAAATAAAAGAGATGAAAAGAATAATGAACCTTTATTAATGGATGTCAACAGCCAATTACAAGTTCTTCTTCTTCTTCAAAATCTTCTTCTCCAGATAGAAAGCAAAATAATACAAAGAAATTTGGAAAATAAAATGACTAACAAAATTCCTATACTCAATCTCTGAGATGCCTCTACTCTATTGCTCTTCAGAGGTATTTTTAGGGGATTTGAGAAGTAGAGTCGTAGTATAACATCTCCACCAAAACTCAACGCATGTGGCTCTAGAATGCCGCGTGTGGAGGCAGGTCACACGCTTTGGTGTGTGGTTTCAACTCGTTCGTTTATGTGGAGATCTACCCCTCGAAATTTTTATTCGATCCCTGAATTTTTAAATATTTCGATTTTGGAGATCAAGTTATCTCTAAATCTGAGTTAAATTCAAATTTTCTTCTCTTTATCTTCAACTTGTGGTGCAAGCAACCGAAATTTGAATAAGAGTCCACCTCTATGATTAATTAGGATGAGGATTCATTTTGTTTTATACTTCTCCTCCTCTAGATTTTAAATTAAATTAATTTAAAATCTAAATTTAAATAGGAGAGGAAAGATGTTTTTTTTATCTTCCTAATTAATCTTTATTTTCATAATAATTGTGGGCTTTTGGGCTTCTTTTGGACTTTCTCTTAGATTATGGAGGCCTGCACATTACTAAATAATAAATGAATTAAATTGTAATATTATAACAAAAATTAAGCATGAAAATGTGAATTATAATATGCATTATTGATGACCAATCACGTAACATCTGCACTTCATCACTGTGTATGAGAGTAACTAGTCAAGCTGCAAATTCTCTTATTGGATTCGGCATTCAAGTTATCCACATCAAGAGGGGATTGTTGTTTCTTTCATGCAAATTTCCCCTACTATTAGACCCATGTTCGCTCTAATATAACTTAAGTCCCTCTCCTCATCAGCCAGCAAAGGACCAAAACTAGAGCCTGCTCAAGTAAGATCAGTTTCACATAAGTTGCACACAATCCTTATCTCCAAAGTCTTCTACCCTCTTTGATAAATGATTTAATGATCAAATCGTTCACTAACTACATAAATTGCCAAAAACAAAATAACTCGAAAGTTTATACAATTTAGCTCATATTAACCGAAGATATAAAAATTGAGTATAAAACAGAAAGCATCAGCTAGCAGACACCATTAAGGAAAAAACTCTATAATGGGAAAAAAGAATTACCAGTTTTTGGAGATGCATTTGCACCTGATGGGAGAAGAGCAGGACAGGGACAATAGGAAGGAAGCTTGTTCTTGGATACCTCATCCTGCCTATAACAAAATTTCAGACTGATTGTCTATATGTACAAGCAAAGAAAAACATGCTGTCCAACAAACCTCCATGTGAAAGATATGAACAGGTGGTGTAGAAAATAATATTAGTGCACCAGATATTCATGCGATCATTTACACAAGAGGCCCAACTATAAGGTTTGTTATTTGAATAGAAACAACACTTTTATCTACAATTTACAGAAATGAAGCAGGACAACAGTTGCCAAACAGCTAAATTGCTGGATAATACTTCATTACATTTACACTAATAATAAAAAAAAACCTAAATTACATTATCTTTACATGTAAACACCCTATAGTTCTTTTATTTGCGATTGTAAATTTCAATACCATTAACATAAATACTCTACTGAAATGCCCTTGCTACAGAATTAGGCATTAGATTTTCTTATTTGAATCAGTTACTATATGCCAACATGTTAAGATTATACTTTAAAATCATGCAACAGAACTAACAAATGCAGGTAAAGTAGAAGCCACTTGTTCCCTGCTTCAAATTTTAAGGATAACAAAGCTCAAGTGATACAATATAATTTATATATCATCATAAGCATATAACACAACTGCTGATTACACAAACCAAGCTACCATGGAAACTTATTTAGCAGCTTTATACACACGACCATGTAAGGTCCTTTCATCCATGGCATAGAGGTGGCACATCAGAGTACAAACTTAAAACAAACCTTATACATATATGTTACACTTAACCAGTAAGTAATTATAACTGGTCAATTTTTCCTGCAATGGATGCCGGCTACCTTGCTGCAGTAGTTTTCAACTGATGGATTGTGATGGCTTGAAGTAGAACTATTAGAATCATCGTAAGCATCACCGTTACTTTCATCAAAACCCTCTTTGATATACTTTTCATTGTTGCTGACATTGCTATTGATATCATTTCTCGCACTTCTGTCTTCATAACTGGTTTCCTTTACTTTTTCCACAGTTACAGTACAACCTATGCCATCTTTCGGATCATTACGAGCAAGAGGCTGTTCTTCTTCATTGTTACTTTTCCTAGTTAACCTAGAGGCGTCCTCCTTCAGCCCTCGGCCTTCTGCATGGATCTTGGAAGAGAGAAAGATATAACCAAACAAAACAAGAAACAGGACCGCCAGTATCTTCATGGTGTAGCTGCATGATTTCACAACAGAAAAGGAAACAGAGTGTCAGTCACTATGTATCTTTTACAAGAGCAAAGAACTAATCTCTTGGTGGTTGAATTAAAAGAGTTAACTGAGGTGAGAAAATATACCTCTGGAGCTTCTTCTCTTGAAACTGTCATGTACATTCAACTAAAATTTATAGAAGAAACTCTAACTGTAGCTTTTAAAAAAAAACTAAAATTAAATCATATAATGGGACAAGGATGTAGTGGGGGCGGGAGTGGAAATGATCATGTCCACATCTGGAAAGTAGCATATTATTGTTCTGACAAAAATTTTGAGCATAATTGATTGTCATAATGTTTTTATAAAAACCACAATTTAGTGGGGATTCATCATTATGCCCCATTCTAGTGAAATGGAGTGCCCAAGACTGCTTCATATTGATGTTTAATACATACGGAAACAATGAGATTATTTTCACCTCTTATGCTATCTTGAGTTAAGCAATATACATAGCAATAATAATCTCTCAAGAGATGTTGCATTCTGTCAAGAAATGACAATACTGGTTAGGCACAAAAAACTTGATGACGAGGAATACACACCTCATTGATGTTCCTCAAAAAATTCAACAGTATGCGACACCTATTTTCTTGCCCATATGCTACTCATAATCTTCTTATCTTCTAATTTTGAAGACATCTATTCCTGGTGAAAGCAGAAACAGCTTAAATATTAGCTAAGATATCGTGTGAATTAACATATGATATTGATTTGCATGGTTCAGCACACTCTTTTACTTGAATTCTTACCCCGACAGAGATGTATAAATACACATACATACATACATGCATGCATGCATTTAGTGAACAATGACAATAACCTATGTTGCAGTGATCTCACTATGAGATACGGATACTATACGGCACAGGTATATGGGTACAGTGAATCTTGAAAATTCAGGAACAAATATGTCATGGATACAAAAGATAAAAGTTAAAGTAGTATGCAAATTAATTTTATTTGTCTATAACATATGTCTGTAAGGCTGTACTGGTAAAAAAAACACCATAGTTCAGGTAAAATAAAGTATTTCCAAGTTTTATGAACTATAGGAAACGGAAAGTTCATAGTTTGTTGTTAGAAAAGTGGGAAAGTTATTTAAAAGCGTCTAGAATATAAATGAAATTAAAATCCATCATTTATGCTCAGATATATTTCTGGTATGTCTTTGATACATTGGATATGTTATAAAAGTATCTGGAAGTATTTATTAAGCATCAGAGTATTGGATATGTATCAGACATGGGTATGTCTCCTTGTTTAAGTATCCGTGCAACATAGATAGTAAGTATACGTCCATTCTCAGACAAATTCTCATTTCTTTTAAAATGTCTCACTATATTGTTCCCTCTTAATTGTATATTTTGAATAACGAAACCCTTTGGGATTCCGCAGATTATGTACTTCTAATATGTAGCACCGATTATGTACTTCTAATATGTAGCACCCTTGATGCAAATGATGTGATTAAAAGTTTCTTATATTTTTTTCTATATTTCTTAGAAACGGAACCCAAAGTGAATCATGATAATTATCCGCACTAAATTCTTACATTTTTCAATGTACAATCAAATTGCACTCCAATTTAACATCATAGACTGAGCTTTCATCTTTCTTTAGTGCAGGCATGATCATGCCTGATTGTCAGGATATCCTTCACGGACATAATTGGATTCATAAGCAAACATTGAAGTCATTCTAGATAATCTACCTCCAACCTACATGAGTGATCTCTTACACAGATTGCCAGGAGATTGAACATTTGAGTTCAAAACCATTGACCAAATGAAGGCATTGAAAAAATAATGTGCATACCAGATGATCTTAGAGAAGTTATTTCTTCTGTGTGCGCGCGCCCTCTTCTATTCCCTCTCTTTTACTCTTTTTTTTTCCTTCAGTTTTATAATTCTTCTTGATTGGTATAGTATTTAGTCTGGGTTTTTGGGGTGTTTACTTTGTTCAACATTGTAAGTCAGGACACACTTCTTTCAACTATGAACCTAACTTTGTTCTTGCAATGGTGCCAACAACTCTCATATGTCTACTTCTCTTCCAATCTTGTTTGTTCAAGTTAATAAGCAAGAAGATAAATTCTAATGGTGGTAACTAAGTTACATTTCTATTCTTTCATCATAGATTAAATAAAATAACTAAAAAGTAAGAAACTGGACTGCTACAAAACACATCACATGTTATATTTATTACCAAAGAACAGTCTTTAGTTTCAGTTTCACATTATAATTTCCTCCTTTTGTCAATGGAAGAAGAGAATAATATGCGTCTTTAAGATTATCGGATAAAGAGAGTCAGAAAGAGCTTTCCTAAAAATAAACAAGAAATTATATTATGTGCTATATAAACACTGTGGGGAGAGAGGGTAAAATCTTGTTGATAGAATTTTTTAAACTCTGCTAAAGTTTAGTCAAAGATCGATGCAATCAATAGTGTCAAGTACGAGAGTATATCAGTCGTATCAATGGTGGATTGCACAGGAGATACCCAACCTATTCGACTAATATTGAGCCTAGTCGACTAATGATTGGATAAGGAAAGTTGGAGTTTCTATTTTACTACAGTCGATTAGGATATTTCATAGTCAACTAATAACATTGATTAGTCTACTTATAGTGGACTAAGGTGGCTACAGAAGCTATTTTCAAATCTGATTCTGAATATGTTTATGATGTGATTTCAATATTCTTGATTTTTTTTTCTTCGTGGCTTATTTGGCTATATAAAGAGGGGAATTGTCCATAATATTTGTAACCTGTAATTGATTGATTCAATAAGAACTCTCTCCTTTTCTGCCCCAAGGACATAGGCAAATTGTCGAATCTCGTTAAATCTTGTGTTATCTATTTCTTTCCTTCTTGTTCGTGTGATTGGTGACTATTTTCTAGTGTTGCTGTTCTCTGTTACTTGGATTCTAGCAAGTGGTATCAGAGCTTTTCTGGTTCGACGGGATGTTTTCACTCAGGTGGCAACTTGGAGACTGACTATTTTCCGGTGTTGTTGTTCCCTTTTTATTTGGATTTATTTTCACTGCGCATTGTGTTGAGGAATCTATTGAGAAGATAGCCGAAGAAAATCAATCCATGGTGAAATCCACAAACCCAAATCTGATGAAGATCGATGTGGTTAAGTTTAATGGAATGAACAATTTTGGGATGTGAAGGTGTGAGGTGATAGATGCACTAATGGCATCAAACCTTGAAGACACTCTACGATTGAAAGAAAGCCAGAGGAGACTTCTGAAAAGGATTGAGAGAAGATGAATAAGACAGTATATGGTCTTATAAGGTCTTGTTTGACACAAGACATCAAGTACCATATGTTGTATATAACGTCTGCAATGAAGATGTGAAAAATTCTCGAGAAGACATCTAACAAAGAGTATCGAGTCTCAACTGCATCTAAAGAGGAGGTTTTATTGCTTCTAGTTGAAGAAAAAACTATCTATTGCTGATCACATGAACGACTATACAAAACTTCTTACAGATTTGGTTAATGTGGATATGGATATCGAAGAAGAGAATAAGGCGTTAATTCTTCTGAATTCTCTTCCTGATGAAAAGTATGAGACATTCGTCTTTACTTTCATTAATGGGAAACAATCACTTAATTATAATGGTATGTCAGCTGCCTTTGTAAATTATGAAGTGAGGAGGAAGGATAAGCAATTTTTTTCAGTAGTACATCAGCAGAGGCGTTAGTGATAAGAGGCAGGAGTTTCAATCAGAAG
Organism: Agave tequilana; assembly: GCA_038442645.1. Classification (NCBI taxonomy): domain Eukaryota; kingdom Viridiplantae; phylum Streptophyta; class Magnoliopsida; order Asparagales; family Asparagaceae; genus Agave; species Agave tequilana. Next base: position 37,788 of record JAVJIF010018343.1, on the reverse strand, counting down.
GGCAAAGGCGTTCGCAGGAGATCAAAGTCTAGATCAGGGTTCAGAGATTTGAAGAAGAACTAGTGTGCCTTTCGCAAAGAGTAGGATATTAAAAGGTTGATTGTTCAAGAATCAAGGACAAGAATAAGGGAAAAGTGTCAATGACCAAAGCAAATCTTACATAGGTAATCAATACCTAATCCGGTTGTACTTTACAGTAGATGGATTGAAAAATCACCTAGAGGGGGGTGAATAGGTGATTATGCTAATCTAATGATCTCAATGCGGAATTTAAAAACTTAATGCAATACACTCAAGTGTAATCAACAAGTGATGCACACACAACCAAGCCAAGCAATTATGAATGCACAATATGAATAGTTGCAAGGCACAAAGTAAAGAGAGAGATAGAGAGAGTCATTGGATCAAGCGCAAACAACAAGATATGTTACGAGGTTCGAACACCCAGCTCTACATCCCCGCCTTTGACACACGAAGGATTTCTAATCCACTAGCTAGTCCACAAAGAACTCTCACAAGGAGTACCCAACTCCTCTTTTTACAACCACAACCTCCTCCTTGAGGTAAGCTCCAATCCAACAAAACAATCACCTCACAACCCGAGGGATTAGCACAAAGCAAACACAAGGATCACCTCACAACTTGAGGGATACAACCCAAATGCACAACTTCTTCAACACAATGAGGGCAAGGCACAAAGCAAAGATTGGGTTTTTAACTTGGTGGTCTAAACAACAACCACAAATAATTTCTTTCTCCCACACAAAGATCCTATAGAATAAGAAAGTAGATGTAGCTCAAGTGTGGAGAAAACCAATGGAATAGAAATCAAAATCACAAAGAAAATCCTTGGGAAAAACTGAAACTAAGATATAGAAGTTGAATCAAAACTCTTTTCCCAAAAACCCTTTTCTTTGATCTTTCAAACCCTAGCAAAAACACCAAAAAGATTGTTCAATTTGAATCCAAAAACTTCTTTTGATTGCTGTGAAAACACCAGAGAGTAAGAAAAAATTCGCACAAAAAATCTTAGAGAAAAACTCTTTCCAATGGGGTATTTATAGCCCCAGAAAAATATAGCCGTTGGCAGCAGAAAATGCCAGAAATACACTGCCGGTCGACCGTCCAACGGTCAAATTCTGCCCATTGGCAGCTACCGGTCGACCGCCCCGGTCGACCCAAACAAATAGAGAGCTATGCTCTCAGACCCGGTCGACCCTGACGGTCGACCGTCCCTGTCTGCCAAACGTGCACAGATCTGTGCACGTCGGTCGACCGACCCGGTCGACCGACTTCATGCCAAGTCGACTTGGTCAGAAGACTAGTCGACTGGTTGAAGCCTGGAACAGAAAACTGGATCAGAAAAATAGTTTAAAAATATTTTGAAAAATCTTTTAACACTTCTAAAAATTACCAAAAATAGTTCTATCATTTTGCATTGATATATAAACATGTGGTAAAAAGTTTAGCTCAAATATCAATCAATATGAACTATTTTTGTGTCTTATCATTTTTACCAAAAACCAAAAACTGTATTTTCTAAAACTTGGAGTTTTGAATAGAAAATACATTTTGTTCAAAACTCATCCAAATACAAACACATGATATTAAACAACATTTAGGCATGATGTATATGGATATAATCCTATATACATGAAACATATATATATCCATGTTTTTGACATTAATTCCAAAAATAAGTTTTGTTAAAACACAAAACTTAAAACACATGAATAGGTATATCAAAGTAAGTTTGTCTAAGTAGTTGAAGCATGCATGTATATAGAACAAATCATATATACATTAAACCATGTAAACTTGTTTTGCTATCTATTCATGAAAACCAAGATTGGTTAAACCTAAAACCGAAAAAACCGAAAATCAATATTCAAAACATGAAACGTGTGTGTTGTGAACTTGAGCATATCATACTATTCTAATCTTTACAATTTGGATCTAAACACAAAACTAAACTATGATACCGATGTCTTCTTGTAGAGCGCAATCTCCAAGCCGACTCGATCCAAAACTCCTTGATCCACCGAGCAAGTGCTATATATGATCTTCGACGCTCGGGCTCTTGAATCAACATGTGAAAGCTTCCAAATCATCTTGTTGAAGCTAATCACCTACTAATAACTTGATTAATGATCTGAAACTAAAATCACAAGATTATTAGTACTCATAACTACATGAGTTAATCATCATCAAAACTAGAGTGGAAGGCCTCTGGGCCAACATGGATCGGACTCAGACTTATCTGTATTTTCATTATCAGTCACTGCTCCTACCGTAAGTTAACTCAAGTGATTCTGAGTCAGTTGATACATGAGCTACCTATCATGTCTGACTTAATAGGGATTGGTTTTCTAGTTTTGAGAAACTAGATGGTTGTTTTGTTGTCATGGGTGATGATCATCCATGTCATATGGAAAAGATAGGTATTGTCTTCGTTAAGATGTTTGATAGGTGGTACGAGAATTGAAGGATATTAGGTATGTATCTCAACTAAAAAGGCATCTTCTCTCTATTTATGTCTTGGAAGCATTGGGTCTTGAAGTATCTATTAGAGATGGAGTTCTCAAGATGATTAAAGGCTCGATGGTTGTTTTAAAGGGCGTCCAATGCAATAACCTTTACTACTTGAAGGGTAGTACAGTTACAGAGCAAACGACAACTTCTGCAAATTCAGATAATGATTGCACCCAACTCTGACTTATGAGACTCAGACATACAAGAGAAAAATCTTTGCAAGCTCTTGCAAAGTAAGATTTATTGAAAGGTACCAGTACTTGCAAATTAGAATTTTATGAACATTGCATCATCGAAAAGAAGACTAAGGTGAGATTTAGCACCGAACTCATTGCACCGAGGGGTTTCTGGATTATGTTCACATAGATATCTGGAGACCTACCAAGACGACATCTATTGGAGGTAACCATTACTATATATCTTTTATAGATGATTACTCTATGCGATGTTAGGTATATACCTGAAGCACAAAGAGAAAGTCCTAGAGTTGTTTGTGAAGTAAAAAAAAACACAGAGAAGAATACGAGAAGGAAGATGAAGGTACTCCGTTCAGACAACGGAGGAGAGTATACAAGTGACTCTTTCCTATAGTTATGTTATGATGAGGGCATAGAAAGATACTTCATAGTAAGAGAAACACCGTAACAAAACGAGGTAGCTGAAAGGATAAACAAGACCTTGCAAGAGAAGGTCTGCTACATGTTATCCAACATCGGCATATCAAAATCTTTTTGGCTTGACATATTGATATATGCTTGTCATCTCGTTAACAGGTTGACTTCGTCTGCAATAGGAGGTAAAACTCCTCTAGATGTTTGGTTAGAGAAAGTTACTCAGGATTATGATTTGCTATGGGTATTTGGGTGTCCGACCTACTATCATATCAAGGAAGACAAGTTAGACCCAAAGGTAAGAAAAGGTGTGTTCGTAGGATTCAAGAAAGGAATAAAAGGCTATAAAATTTGGGATCCAAAGGATAGAAAATTTATCTTGATCAGAGACGTCACGTTTAATGAGACTTCAATGGTGAAGCTTACAAAACTCTTAGTAGGTGGAGAGTCAGACAGCCAACATGATATTGCAGCATGTGGAGAATGATGCTACTTCACTGTCTCTAAAAAGATCATTATCATTTGAGGTCATACACTCGGTGGCACAGGGAGATGATCAGGTAGCCGAACAAGATGTTGATAATGATGAGGATCAAGGAAATGCTATGGGTAATGTCCAAGAATATATTTCAGTTGGAGAACTTAGAGAAATCTACATAAGCCTAGTTGTCTCATTACTAATATGATTATGGCGTATGCTCTCTCAGTCGTTGAGGAGGCAATCCTGACAATTTACAGGGAAGCTGAAACCAGTTCAGAATCCAAGATGTGAAAGGATGCCAAGATGAAAGAGATGAGTTATCTACACAAGAATGACACCTGAGATATCAGAGTTTCCCAAGGGAAAGAAGGTGATCGGTTGTAAGTGGGTATTTGTAAAGAAACAGGGATCTTCTGATGGTGATACTATATGTTACAAAGCCAGATTGGTAGCGAAAGGCTACACTCAATGAGAAGACATTGACTATAATGAGGTATTCTCACCTACTGTAAAACACTCGTCTATTTGGATTTTGTTGGCACTGGTAGTACAGTACGAGTTGGAACTTGATCAGCTCGATGTGAAAATCATCTTTCTCCATGTCGATCTTGAAAAGGAGATCTACATCTCTCAACCAATAGGGTTCAAAACTGCAAGAAAGGAGAATATGATATGCAAACTGAAGAAATCATTGTATAGATTAAAACAATCACCAAGGCAGTGGTATAAATATTTTGAAAGTTTCATAAGAGGGAAGAAGTATACGCGAAGCCATTACGACCCATGTATAATTATAATAAACCTACCTGGTGGAGAGTACATCTATTTACTCTTGTATGTGGATGATATGCTCATCGCTTCTAAGAGCATATCTGCTATTGGTAAATTGAAAAAAGGCTTGTCTTCTGAATCTGAGATGAAAAATCTGGGTGAAGTAAAGAAGATGTTAGGCATGGAGATTGAGCAAAACTAAAAGGGTGACAAGATTAGCTTGACATAGAAGGGGTATTTAAAGGAGGTACTTCAGAAGTTCAACATCAATGATGATATAAAGTCTGTAAATACACCATTGGTTCCTCATTTCAAATTAAAACTCACTATGTCTCCTACTACTGTTGAAGAGTATGAGTACACGACTCATGTGTCCTATGCTAGCACAGTTGATAGTTTAATATATGCAATGATGTGTACAAGGCCTGACTTGTCACAAGCTGTCTCAATAATAAGCAGATATATGCACGATCCCGGCAGAGGGTCATTGGGAGACAGTGAAGTGGATTCTATGGTACATTAAAGGTACCATAAACATTAGTTTGGTATTCAAGAAGGATATTACAAGTAAGTAAGAATGTATCAGATATGTTGATTCTGACTATGCTGGAGACCTCGGCAAACACCTGTCCACAACAGGATATGTGTTTATATTGTCCCAAGCACCGGTCAGCTGGCGCTCTACGCTACAGTTTACTATTACATTGTCTACTATAGAGGCTGGGTATATGGCCATGATATAGGCTATGAAAGAGGCAATTTGGCTTCAAGGATTACTTGACGATTTAGGAATTGATCAGGATCTGTTGAAAATCAATTGTGATAGCATGAGTGCTATCTATTTAGAAAAAATTTGGGTATATCATGCAATAATTAAGCACATTAATGTCAAGTTCTATTTTGTTACAGTGATGTCAGGTTCTATTTTGTTCAAGAGATTCTTAATGAAGGTGACATCGAGTTACAGAAAATTCACACAAAGAGGAATCCTACTGATATACTTACCAAGATTATTTCGGGAGTGAAGTTTGCACATTGTGAAGAGTTATTCCATATCCTTCTAGTTGTGTGAGCTCAGTGGAGCTCGTTTGGATAAACTACGTGTGGCTTGATTTCATTGGGCATGGGTACATAAGCAATCAGAATGGTGCAGCCAATTGGAGTCGACATGGTACTATATTATATTCGGCTCAGATTTGAGAAATCTTCACCGAGATGGAGAATTGTGAGGAGAAAGGGTAAAACCTTGTTGATAAAATTTTTAAATTCTGTTAGAGTTTAGCCAAAAATTGATGCAATTAATGGTGTCAAATATGAGCAAGTACCAGTCGTATCAATGGTGAATTGCACAGGAGGAATCCAGCCTAGTCGACTAATATCGGGCCTAGTCGACTAATAATTGGATACAGAAAGTTAGAGTTTCTATTTTACTACAGACTAGCCGACTACGATATTTCATAGTCGACTAATAACATTGATTAGTCGACTTATAGTCGACTAAAGCGGCTGCAGTGACTGTTTTCAAATTTAATTCTAAATTCATTTATGATCCGATCTCAGTATTTTTGATTTTCTTTTCTTCATGACTTCTTTGGCTGTATAAAGAGGGGAATTGTCCTCAATATTTATAAGAGATACATTTGTAAGGATATGAGGCATCATCACAAAAGACTAGCCTTCTAGGTGGAGTTGTCCAAATTCTTATATACCTTAGACATCCCCATGTCTAGCCTGAGACTATTTATTTGCACAAATCCCAACAAACACATAGAACAACACATGCAAAAAGAGGAGAAGAAAGAAAGAAAATGTTCATTAGATCCATTCTTATATAGTTAACTAGCCTAATCCTTAATATATATAAGCATATCCATCTTTGTCAAACATGACCTACTTGCTCATCCATGTCATGTTGATAAACATATAAGCCTTTATTCATTACAAACCATAGAATATATACCTATCCATAAGCACTTAATCATCATAAACACATGCCTTGTAACGATACATTGTCACTTGACTAACATGACAACACAGACAAGGAAGCGAACAACGCCGGTTAGATCTTGTTCTAGTGCCAACGAACTCTAAAGGAATATCTTCGTGTAGGAAAGTACTCGAATCCACTAGCACAGCAACTCGTATCCACGAGCAAAAGATAACAACTCGAATCTACGAGCAATTTAAGAGGAATTAATTGAATTTATCAAAAATTATATTGTGTATAAAAACAAAAGATACAATGGCCTTTTATAGGCTTACAAAAAGAGTTCTAATTTATCTAGAAAACTAACATAAACTACAAATCAAATAAAAGAAAAATAAAATAAATCAGAATCCAAATTAGACCCAAAAACAAAATCTTATTCAAAAAATGGATATGTTGAAACGCGCAGATTAATTGACTTATACTTAAAGTTAGTCGACTTATGGTATCACCTAGTCAACTGATGATTCAGGTTAGTCAACTACTCTATAACTCCAACTCTTTGTTAAATTGATTAGTCAACTTATGCTTAGGGTTAGTCGACTAATTACGGATTAGTCGACTAATATGTCTCCTAGTCGACTAATGCCTATGTTGCTACTTGATCTCCCTATTCTCTCTTTGCCTTCCTACATCAGTTCCTCACTCTTCAAAATAACTCATTCTAAAGTTTCAATCTGGATATAGTTGCTCAGTAGAGACTCTTTTAACTGTAATTCTTTCTCTCCTCAAATACACCATCCTTATATCTTCACGCTCAAAAAGTTTTTCTCGTCTCTTCTTGTCAGCTGCTACTTTGTACTGTTTATTAGATTTCTTCACAAAATCTACATCCTTTTGCTATGAGAAAATCCCGTTGAACCATGAACTGTGCTATTGTATGCAAACTTTATTTGGCACAAAGCTTGATTCCACGCTCTTGGTTTGTCTCCATAGATGCTTCGTAGCAAACTACCTAAGGTGTACTTGACAATTTTCATTTGTCCAATGGTTTAAGGATGTATCGTGCTACTATACTTTAATGATGTATCAAATCTTTGTCATGATATAGTCCAAAAGTAGTTAAGAACTTGCTATCTCTATCTGAAATAATAGACTCATCACACCATGCAATCTCTCAATTTTTTAAAAGAACAACTTGATTAGCCACTCATATAATTCCTTCAGAGTCTTGAATGCCATCTTCCATTCATCTTCCGGTCCAATGTGAATTTGATGGCAGCCACTTCCGAGATCAATCTTTGAAAACACGCACGAACCCCCAATCTATCCAACATATCACCAAGTCAACGTATAGGAAATCAGCAGCGAATGGTGATCTTGATGACTGCCTAGTTATCCATACACATGTGCCAACTTTCATCTTTCTTTGTTGTTAAAGGTGTCAGTACGGCACATGGACCCATACTTTCCCTAATATGCCCCTTATGTATTAACTCTTCAACCTTCTCCTTCAGAACTCTTCCTCCTTGGGATTCATCTGATAGTATGAGATTTAATAGACTGGCTCTAGGAATAAGATTTATATGATGTTGTATACCTTTCATAGGCGGTAATCTTTCTGGTAGCTCGTTGTGAATAATCCCTTTGGACTCTTCCAATAATATTTTCACCTTCTCTGAAACTTCAGTAAATGGAGTAATTCTTTGACCACTAAAGCATATCTCTATTTTGTTTCTTTTGATTTGTTTGGAAGAGGTAGAATTGATCTCATGACAATTCTTTTGCCATTCCAATTGAACATATAGATGTTTTCTTTACTTCTGTGAGTAGCATTAACATCATGGTGTCGTGGTCTCCCCAAAAGAATATGACATGCGTCCATGTCAACTACATCACAAGCAACAATATCTTGATAATATTTGCCAATTGAAATAGGTACGTGACATAGATCTGTTACCTTGATGGAGGGGTCCTTGATTCAACCAATAGTGTGAGGATAAGGATGTGATTTCGTCTCAAACTTTACATAGTCCATAAGTTCTCTAGAAATGATATTCTCGCAGCTTTGATTCTCAATGATGAGGTTGCATACCTTGTTCTTGACTGAACACCTTGAATAAAAAATTTGATGTCATCGTGTGGTGTCGAGGAATTTCTGATTGTACTGCGATCTATGAACAACATAAGATACAGACTTGTTGATGGTTGTAAAGGTGTATAGTAGTAGTGTTGAGGAAAATTAGTTGATGGACAATATGGTGGTGGTTACGGTGGTGGATGCGAGGGTGGAGGTGGTGGAGGAAGATGAGTTGATGGATGACCTTATCCGCATCGGTATGTACCATCGGTTAGACTTGATCATTGATTATGAGGGATAATCTCTGAAGCTTTTGGATCATGTTATTCAAAGTTGAGTTGATAGTGCGGAGATCCCCTGAAATAGTGCCCATTCTTATGAAAAAACTTTGCAATTCATTGCCGTCTCCTACTATTGTGGAAGTTGCCGAAACTCTGATGCCACTTGACATAAACAAGAAAGCTAACAACATCGGCTAGATCTCATTTTAGCACCAATGAACCCTAAAGGAATACTTTAGGTGAGAAAATACTCGAATTCACAACCACAACAACTCGAATCCGTGAGCAAAAGATAACAATTCGAATCTACGAACAATTTAAGAGAAAAAACTCAATTGAATTTATCAAAAATTATATTATGTATAAAAATAAAGGATACAATGGCCTTTTATAGGCTTACAAAAAGAGTTCTAATCTATATAGAAATCCTACAAAAACTACAAATCAATAAAAAACAAAAGAAATCAAAATCCAAATTAGACCCAAAAATTAAATCCTATTCAAAACGAATATGTTGATACACGCATGTAGTGACAGTTTTTTACCCCTTTAAGATCACGACATATGCCCATCCAGTCCTTGGACGATCACGTGACATATTGCCATCTCTAAAGTCTCTGAATAAGAGTCCTAATCTTTTTCAAACTCCGAGTAGTTCAAGTGGTTAGAAGAATAAAGATAGAGTCAGTTACGAGTACCCTATCTCCAAGCTAAATCCTTATTTAAACCCGACGGTTACAGCTCGAGAATGGATCAATCATATCTACAGCTAGATGAAGACACTATTAATTGAGATAGAATCTGCATACAGAAAATACAGAATTTTAAAAAATATGCTAGGTTCTCAATTCTACAGGTATAGCAAGTGGCTATGCGAATCGTGATCCACAAGGAGGGGCTTGGATGGAAGCATGTCGTAAGTTCTGCTTTAGGTTACTTAAACTGGTTAAAAGATCTTCTATGTTTTTAAAAGAAAAGAGAAAAATAAATCTATGTTAAGTGGAGAAAATGAAAGATAGAAGAAGATGGTGATTGTTGGTGTTTTGAAAAGAAAAAAAACTAAGTTAAAGTAAAGAAGAATAAAGAGAAATGTGTCTTGGAGATGTGTTTCTAGCTTAATAAGCAAAGAATAAAAAACTAAAATAAATACTTACTTACCTACTTGAAGCTTGCTTACCTCGGATCCGTTGCAATGATTTACTTTGGCTTGAAGGCGATCAAGGCATGCCGTATAAGATCTTCTCCACATTCTAAACTGCGAAATAAAGGTGCAATCTTAAACTAATTTAGAGATGGCTATCCATCACTATAAGTTGTCAATGGCACTTGCAAGAGCAAAGCAATTTCGAGGCTATAGGATTCATTTGAATTTCAAGCACCCCAAGAAAAGTAGAAGAAAAACAGAATGAAGAACAAAGAATGTAACTTTAGATTTAATTAAAGAAAAGAAGATTACTTACACCGATGTCACTCACAGTGCAAGCTTCACTCTCATTCTCTCATGAAACTCTTCTCTCTTCTAAGTTATATAAATAAATCTGAAAATTACATAAAGAGAAAAATAAAACTTTAAACTAAACTAAAGTAAAAACCTAGCCTAAAATCTTTCTCTGCTAAGTCGTTCTCCTTTGCAGGTATTTATAGCCAAAACTGAATAAGAGAGAGCGTATGAAGATAGGGGTAAAATCTCTTGCCCAACAGAAAAGATCTTCTGATAAAGTTGGAGTTAAGATAAATTTTTATTTTATTCCTTGATCTTCAGTTAGATTGTATCTTATCTCTCTAAATCTCCTGAATATACATCCCAATCCTTTAGATATCCCTTTGTATATTGATAAGGTTACCTTTGGACTTTTGGATTTGCCTCGTTCTCCTTGATTCTTCAAGCTAGCCAAATGATTTTTCTAAATCTGATTTTAACTATATTTATTTGTCTTTATCTTCAGTTAATCAAATAGATCCAATTAAAACAATAAATTAGTAGGATTTATTACAAGATAGATGTAGGAATGTAATAATAGACATACAATAAATGTGTACAATCAACTATATAAAGATGAACATGTACTCTACCAATTCAAATTAGGGCGTCCAGTTCCAACTACTTTCAAGATAAGCAGTTAAGATCGGGTAGATATTCAGATAAAACAAGACTTTGTAATCTTATCTAAAGAATACCTACTTGTATAAATAGTAGATCCCCGCTAACGACAATGGGGACAATCACTGAACCCAAAAACCCTAGCGCTCGAGATGATCACCATTATAATCCTCATTGAGTTATAGTAAAATCTTCTCGCTTCTTCTCTGTGGTTTTTCCTTTTCGCGATTTCACGTAAATCTATGCATTTATTTTGGTTTGATCTCCGTGATTCAGTCATCAATCTCCCTAATTTGGTGCGTGGATAACTTCTCTGAGAATTACCCACTGCATTTAGTATTTTCATTGAGAGCTCTTTTTTAAGTCTATACTCAAGGATCTCTCCTACCTCCAAATCCTAACCCCTCCTCAAAACAGCCTCACACTGTAGACATGGCTCCACCAAGGAAGAATATCTCCCAGGCTCTAGCCGCTGCCCCAGCCACTTCAAAAGGAAAAAGGAAAGTTGTTGAAGTTGCTGAACCTGCAAGCCGTTATCCCAACCTATCTGGCGTACATGTCACTAATGCTGAAGATTTGTAATCTTCTTCCACCTCACCCCAGAGACTACTTACGGTCATGCATGGACCCCTATACACCAAGAGCAAATCCTTCAGATGCTTTTCAGCTTGTAGAAGCAGCTGGAAGAACAGCAAATGGAGATGGGTCAGCTCCGCGAGGCTGTTGCCCTCGAAAAAGACTCAGCGACTAGTGTCCAGACTAATCTCCTCAAGAAAGTCAACATATTGTGAAAATCACAGTCCCCCTAAACTGCAAAAGAAAGAGCTCAGACTCCCCCGTCACCTCAGCATGATGGGGAAGCCACGCACACCATTGGCAACTTGAAGTGTAACAGGTCAGAGACCCACAATGATAACAAATGCTCTGAGAACTCAGATCAACCACACAGCCTGAAATTCTCTTGCATTGAGGACATTACAGATCTAGTTCAAAGGCGACTCAACCAAGTGAGCCAATGATCTCCGAAAGGAATGGAGCACTGTAGGCTGAGGCCCTCTAATTCACCACTATCAGAAGAAATCACCATGCTTTGATTCCCAAGGAAATTTGTGATGGCCTCCTTTGACTGCTACTCAGGAATATCCGACCCCCTTCTTCATCTCCATCAATTCCAAGACAAAATGGCAGTCTACTCTCAAGATGACCTTCTTCTCTATCGGGCATTTCTTTTCAGTCTCAAGGTTGCCGCCAACGATTGGTTCTACTCACTCCCGAAGAATTCGCTCTGGAGTTTCAATGACTGATGACTTCTACAATTAGTTCTCTTCTCTGAGAGAGTTCCAGAGGAACAATAACTATCTCCTCATGGTTAAAGTAAAACTAGGTGAGACCTGAAGAGCTACGTCAACTATTTCCAGAGCCAAATGGCTCTACTATACAACTATAATGAAGATGCAACCATCGCTGCATTCATCAGTGGGCTGCAAGTCACCCACTAGTTCTACAAGTATTTGGTGAAGAATGACGTCACCAAGATGAGAGATATTCTCATTCGAGTGCAAAAATATATGCAGATTGAAGAGGCGCCTAAGCAAGGATCCGATGGTGAGAAGCTGAAGCAGCAATTCCTCTTGAAGAAGAACCCAAACCACAATCCGTTGCTATCCATAAACCACCCGACATGTACATGACTCGAATAAGGATGGTACAGAAGAGCCTGACCTTATTCCATTCAAGATTCTCATCAACCATGTGTTTAATGCCATAAAAGGCTAGCGTCAGGCGCCCAAGACGATCGCTCACTCAGAACCCAAAGGGACCCGGATCTAGAGAGTATTGTGTCTTCCATGATGGAATGGGCCATCTCACTGTCGACTGTCTGTCCCTCTGATGACATTTCCTGGATCTAGTTAACCAAGGATACCTCCGAGAGTTTATCCTCAACCCTAGACAACCCTCGGAGATTAAAGTGCAAAGGGAACTCCCACCATAAAATGATCAGACATGCAACGCTCTCGTCTAGTACAAGGAGATGAATGCCATTTTCAGTATATCCCCAGTAGAGGAAACCATAATGAAGGGAAGGATGATTTATGTCAATGAAGCCCGGATGGACAACTACTAGCAATATTGACATGCCCACCTTCACCACTGGTGATTGATGTTTTATCTGCAAACAAGAATACAAAATTGCAGAACTTAAGAATAAAGAGTGCAAGGTGCTCAATACTGCCGTGATAGCAAGTGGCTATACGGGTCGTGATCCACAAGGAGGGACTAGCGATGGAAGCTTTTTAGTAAGTTCTCTTTTAGTTTACAAAGAATGGTTAAAGATCTTCTTTTAGTTCTTAAAAAGAAAAGAGAAATAAGTTACAGGTAAGTCAATAAGAAAGTGATAGATTGAGAAAGTGGAGAAAATAGAAAAGAGGATATATACAAAGAAATTGAAAAGAGTGATAAAAGAGTTGAGAGTTGATGGTGTTGGCGATCTAAACTAAAAATTAAAAAGAAAGAAAGTTAAACCTAAAAGAAATACTTACCTTCTCTGGACAAATACTTACCTTGAATCTGTGGCGATGATCTTACCTTGAAGTGGAGGCAATCAGCGCATAGCCCATAAGAGTTGTTTCTCGTCTCTTTCACATTACATCATCAAGACAACAGAAGTATGAAATGATACAGACTGAGACTAAAATCTATCGTCTTGAGCTACTAGTGGCACTCGCAAAGGCAAGGCTCTTTCGATGCTATAAGACTCACTTGGATAGCAATTGGTACCAAAAGAAGAAAAGTAGAAAAGACGAAGAAGAACAAAAAAAAACAAAGAAGAATATAAAATTGTAACTATACATTCAATGTTGTAACAATAAGAGAAAAGAAGAATAACTTACACTGGAGTCACTCTGAGCACAAGCTTCACTCTAATTCTTCTATGAAACTCTGATCTCTTCTATATTACATAAATGAAAATTGAAAATTACAAAAAAAAGAAAAATAAAAATCTACATAAAAAAGAATGAAAACTGGCCTAGAATCTATCTCTGCATGGTCGCTCCCTGTGGTCTCTGAAAACTCAGTATTTATAGGCCAAACCTAACGGGGAGGTGCGTATGAAGATAGGGAGAGCAAACGCTCCCCCAACAGAGTCAAAATAGCCATGGAAACACGACTTTGGCCAGGTGGCCACACCTGGGGGATACAACTCCTGATTTTGATGATTTTCCTTTATCTATTTTGGATTTCCCATTTTCGCTCCTAGATTTGACGAAACGACCTTTGATCTTTGGTTTTAACCAATTGATTTGTAGAGATTTGTTCTAACTGGTTTTCAATCGATCTGATTTGCCCTGATCTACCCTGCCCTGATCTTCTGATTTTGAATTAATTCTGAATTAAATCAGAATTTTGATAGACTTTTGGGCTCGTTTCTTTTTCCTTTCCTTTATCAATAGGTCTGCATATAAATTAGACAATAATTAGAATTAAAAGTAGAGTTTATTATATAATAAGTATGAGAATGTGACAATGAATATGTAATATCAACGACCGATCATACCCCCACACCTATCTTTTGCTCGTCCTTGAACAAAACTAAACCAAAGATTATTAGACCACTTACACAGGTCAAGCGATTGCACTGAGCATGTGTAAAAAGTCGTTAAACCTCTAGGTTCCCCCTAGAGGACGAGTTTTGTCTCATGAGGGTTTTCAGTGGATTGCACCTACAAAATCCATAAAGAGAGAGAAAAATGTTAGTATATTGAAAACACATTTTGAAAGAGAAGAATATTTGAAGTATTATTGTAAGAGTTCAAGTAATCTATAAGTTATAGAAAAATTGAATTTTTCTTTCTTAAGCTTAGTCTTAATTTAAAAACTTCTTATCAACCAAGGCATGAAGTCAAACTGTATTTCTCATCTAATCTATTATTTTACCCTAAATCATATGCACCGTTGTGACCGTGAAATTTTGACTCGGGGTTCTTTAACTCTAACTCTTATGCTTTATTTTCTTTTCTTTTATTTTTTATTTTATTTTTGGTGATATTATTCCTTAGTTCTATTAGGCTTTCTAATCTGCCCATGTAACGAGCCTTTAATCGATGACTCCTAAACCAAACAGTCTAAGGCATCGGTTGAGAAAACACCCCAAGGACAGGACTCGAGCAAACAAGGCCACAAAACTAAGGGTTTTATTATATGAACTGGTTTTAGGTGTGAATACTTATACTTTATGAGGCACAAATACCCAGCTTAATCAGAGGATTATATATATATTTATTCTTTTTTCTTTTCTTTTTTAAAAGGCATAAGAATCTTTATTTCTGAACCCTAAGTGTGTAAGTGTATAAGGCATGTATATATCATCAAGACTAAATTACTTTTTCAAATTTTCTTCCTAACCTTGGAAATCAAACAAATAATCTTATTTTGACTAAGTATAAGAAATCCTAATTATGATTCTCCTATTCCTTAAAATTGACATAATTTCTTACAAAAATATGTCAAAATATTGTTTCTATTTTCAAAAAGTTTTTAAAATTAAAGAAAATGTTAATAATTTTTTTTATAATATAAAGAAAACCTAAGTTATGTGAGAACCCTCCCCCACACCTATCTCAGGCATTGTCCTCAATGTATGAATTAATGCATAGATGCAAAAAGAAGAAAGGGAAGGAAAATATTACCTTAAGATGGTAGTTCCGGTGGTGGTCTGATTGGTTCAAGAAATGTGGCGCAATCTAATTTGCGTGGAGTTCGGAGGAACCCACCAGAAACCTCTCTAATACAACCCACTAAAATGATGTATATATGAATGCTTTTTATTAAGAATTTTACCCCATCTAATTTTCAAATTTTCAAACTAATTTCAGAGTCATTATTATCAACACCTCTGTTCGAAGGGAGGAATTGGATTGAGGAAGAGTTTAGAGTAAACTTTTCATATCCGTGTGATGATGATAAAACTCTGAATATGTATGAAGATTTACTTTACTCCTTCGAATCACCGTTCGTAGCACAAGCTATTGTTGGAACTTGTTTTGATGAAGACATTTGTGAAGCCTTTCATTTGGAGCTCTATCACAAGACTATTCAAGAGTTCTTCATGATCAAGACTTCCCAAAGAGAGTTGCTAATGATATGTTTTGTAATGATTAAATAGCATGTCAAAAGCCTTGATGCACACACACACATATCATAGTCACTTAGTCGACTTATACTCCTTTCAAGTCGACTAATTCATGGTGTAGTCGACTTGACCAATTCCCAAGTCGACTAGACTTGTGTCCCAAAAGATCCCAACTCTCTGTTTATCTCTGTAATCGACTTAACAGAAAACATAGTCGACTAATAGACATTTGTAGTCGACTAATCATTTCCCCTAGTCGACTAATCCCTGGCCTAGTCGACTTATAAGTTAGTTGTGGTCGACTTGGTTCAGTTTTCCAGAAACTTATCATGTGAAAATATCTTGACCTAGTCGAATTGGTCCTCACTATAGTCGACTAACCTTGGGAAATTTGCCTACCCTAGTCGACTAACCAATATCTCAAGTCGACTATAGGCAGTTTCTGACTGTTGGACAGTTTCTGTATTCTGGCATTTTCTGCAACGTTCTCCAACGTTTGAACATTCAAATTGCACCTAATAACTACCCTAACTAACCCTAGAGTGCATCTATAAATAGGATTGTTAATCTTAGGCAAAATACTAATTAAGATCAATAGTTTTCTGACCAAATTCCTGAAAAATTTTCTGGTTACCTGAAAACTGTTCCCACTTCAAGTTCTTCACCAATTCCTAATTCTTTTGTGAAGATCTCTGAAGTTCTCCTATACTAGCCCTTGTCCACGATCACATACTGTACCAAGGCTTATAGGAAAGGTTGTAATCACTTAAAGGATTCATTGTACAAGAGCGTCTTCTTGGTGTAGAAGAGAAGTTGTACAAGGTGGTTTGTTCTCTTGGTTGTAAGAGAAGTTGTACACATTTGGTAAAGGGGATTTGTCAAGTGGTATGCAAGGTGTTGATTTTGGGTGTACAAAGTGAAGGATAAAGAAAAATCTCAAGCGGGAGTTTTGGGGACTGGATGTAGGTCACGAGGACCGAACCAGGATAAATCACTCGTGTTTGCGATTGTTATCTTTTCTGTGATTTATTTTTCTTTATTTGCAAGTACGTTTATTTCCTTTATACTAATATTCTTGTGAGTGTTGACTTCGTATATTAGATCCACAATTGGCATCATATCGGAACCAACAATTGGTATCAGAGCCCTGCATACCTAGTCAACAACAAGCAAGGATGGCAACGGAGTTCCCTTTGTCACAATTCAAAGAAGGACATTCTACACAACGTCCACCGCTATTTGACGGATCCAACTACAACTATTGGAAGTGTAGAATGAAGATCTACTTGCAATCGCTCAACTACGAACTTTGGAACATCGTAGAAGCACCGTACACCAAACCACCTACTCACTACAATTCTTGGAGTGATGATCAAAAGAGGAATGCGAACCTTGACGCCAAAACGATGAATGCCTTGTTCTCTGCCTTAAACAAAGAAGAGTTCAACCGTGTGTCAACAGCCACTTCTGCAAATCAAATATGGCATACTCTTCAGGTAACACACAAAGGCACAAATAAAGTTAAAGAATCTAAGATTTCTGTTCTTATCCACAGGTTTGAACTATTCAAAATGGAGGAGAATGAAACCATCTCAGAAATGGTTACAAGATTCACCGACATTACAAATTCCTTAGCATCCCTTGGAAAGGAATACACCCAAGTAGAAAAAGTTCGCAAGATCCTTCGAGCACTGACATCAGATTGGGAGAAAAAGACAACCGCAATCGAAGAAGCGAATGATCTCTCAACAATGTCGTTAGAAAACCTTATTGGTAATCTAATGGCATATGACGTGCAACTCGAAGAAAGAAAGAAGGATGAAAAACAACCTCGCTCAAAGAAGAAAGAACTTGCCTTCCATGCATCCTCAGACACGGACAATTCAGATGACGATGAAGAGGAGATGGCAATGCTTTTAAGAAATTTCAGAAGATTCTTAAAGCAAGGTAAATTCAAATGTTTTAATTGCAATAAAACATGTCATATGAAGAAGGATTTCCCTTTGCTCAAAAATAAAGGTAAATTTAAGAGCAAAAAGTTCAGAAAGAAGAAAGACTACTAAGCATCATGGGAAAACAGTGATTCCTCTTCCTCTGACGAAGAAAAAACCACTGAACATGCCAACATCTGTTACATGGCGCTAAAAGAAGATGAGGTATCATATACTAAACTTTTAGATGCATTCCATGAATTATTCAATGATCTAAAGAATGAGAAAATGAAGAATAAAGTTTTATTAAAGGAAAATGAAAAACTTTTCAAAGAAAATGCATGTTATGTTTTACAAGTTTCTTCTATAAATTCTCAAAAAGATGATTTTGAAAAAGTAATATCATCATTGAAAAAGGATAATGAGAAATTTATAAAAGAAAATATTTTGCTTAAAAAGGAAACTATGTCTTTAAATGAAAGAATATCTGTGTTAGATAAAGACATGTCAGTTTTCAAAATAAAATATGAAGAGATTTTGAAAAATGTGACTAAGTTCAATCAAGGAAAAGAAAAATTGAATGATTTATTATTATGTCAAAAGATGTCACATAATCATTATGGTCTTGGATTTTTTGAAAAATCTTCATATGTTAGTAATCCATATAATTACTTTGTGAAAAGAAAGTCTGATAATAGTTCAAAAAGAATTAAAAATAAGTTTATATGGATTCCTAAAAACTTAAGCATTTTTGACAAAAATACTTATATTGTATCATACATACATGATATATGTAATTCATACAATTATGTGTATACTAATAGGTGGAAACCAAATTCTAATTGGGTTTGGTCTCCTAAAGGTTAATGCTTTACTCTTATGATTGGTACCATATAACATCTATCTTTCAGGTACCATATAAAGAGTTTGATAAGGACAATACTTCAAATATTTATCATATATATACTTGTTATGATATATTTGTTGCAGGGGGAGAACACAAGTGTTTCTATATCTGTTATAACCCATTTTCTGCAGGGGGAGAAAATATAACTTATTTTCTGCGGGGGGAGCATTTGTGCACACAAAGTGTCATCATCAAAAAAGGGGAGAATGTTGGAACTTGTTTTGATGAAGACATTTGTGAAGCCTTTCATTTGGAGCTCTATCACAAGACTATTCAAGAGTTCTTCATGATCAAGACTTCCCAAAGAGAGTTGCTAATGATATGTTTTGTAATGATTAAATAGCATGTCAAAAGCCTTGATGCACACACACATCATAGTCACTTAGTCGACTTATACTCCTTTCAAGTCAACTAATACATGGTGTAGTCGACTTGACCAATTCCCTAGTCGACTAGATTTGTGTCCCAAAAGATCCCAACTCTCTGTTTGTCTCTGTAATCGACTTAACAGAAAACATAGTCGACTAATAGACATTTGTAGTCGACTAATCATTTTCCCTAGTCGACTAATCCCTGGCCTTGTCGACTTATAAGTTAGTTGTGGTCGACTTGGTTCAGTTTTCCAGAAACTTATCATGTAAAAATATCTTGACCTAGTCGACTTGGTCCTCACTATAGTCGACTAACCTTGGGAAATTTGCCTACCCTAGTCGACTAACCAATATCTCAAGTCAACTATAGGCAGTTTCTGACTGTTGGACAGTTTCTGTATTCTGATATTTTCTGCAATGTTCTCCAACGTTTGAACATTCAAATTGCACCTAATAACTACCCTAACTAACCCTAAAGTGCATCTATAAATAGGGTTGTTAATCTTAGGCAAAATACTAATTAAGATCAATAGTTTTCTGACCAAATTCCTGAAAAATATTATGGTTACCTGAAAACTGTTCCCACTTCAAGTTCTTCACCAATTCCTAATTCTTTTGTGAAGATCTCTGAAGTTCTCCTATACTAGCCCTTGTCCACGATCACATACTGTACCAAGGCTTTAGGAAAGGTTGTAATCACTCAAAGGATTCATTGTACAAGAGCGTCTTCTTGGTGTAGAAGAGAAGTTGTACAGGGTGGTTTGTTCTCTTGGTTGTAAGAGAAGTTGTACACATTTGGCAAAGGGAATTTGTCAAGTGGTGTGTAAAGTGTTGATTTTGGGTGTACAAAGTGAAGGATAAAGGAAAATCTCAAGCGGGAGACTTGGGGACTGGATGTAGGTCACGAGGACCGAACCAGGATAAATCACTCGTGTTTGCGATTGTTATCTTTTCTGTGATTTATTTTTCTTTATTTGCAAGTACGCTTATTTCCTTTATACTAATAATCTTGTGAGTGTTGACTTCGTATATTAGATCCACAATTGGCATCATATCGGGACCAACAGCTATAACGGGTCATATCCGCAGGGAGGACTAGCGATGGAAGCGTTCACGATTTTTATATTAAAGTTTTTGAGAGAAAAAATGAAAGTTCTTCTTTGTTTAAAAATGAAAAAACAAAATAAGATAGAAAGAGAGTGAAGAATTTTGTAGAGTTTTGCTAAGAAAAGGAAAACGGAATAGAAAACGGAATGAAAGACGGTATAAAAAAATGGTGATGTTGGAAAAAAGAAAGTTTTTAGAAAGGAGTTTTGAAATTCAATTAAGAGAAAGCCATGACTAACTAACATTCTATACTACTAACTTACTGAGCTCGTTGGGTGATTCATGCCTCATGTAGAATCATTGGCAATAGTACATCTTTCTTTGTCAAATCAATCCAAATTGAGGATGTGTTCTCATCTAGACTTGGCTAGGTGGCTTCCTTGGATCATCGGCTCCCAAATAGATTTTCAATAATGGAACATAAGTATTCACACTTAGGTATGCTAAAAAAGAATGTAAGATTCATCAGTCCATCAAAGTTATAACAAGCTAGCATGAAAGAAACTTATACAATAGGAGTTTGCATATAAAAGTGATCCACCTTCATGTTCCATCAAGGCATTTGTTCAAGAGACAATGCTCTAAATGAGGCACACATGAATCATATGGAGGTGATACAAAGTATTCACTAGAATTGAACACTACTCATCATTATTGAAAATAAAAGACTTGTTAATTACAAAACTTAGAAATAAAAACATCCAACAATTCATATGAGTTAGAAATTACCCAAGAGTTAGTAGTTAGTAGTGTTAGAAGTTAGTCATGTTAGTGAGTTAGTTAGCCATAGAAAAGAAGAACAGGCAAGAATACATGGTAGAAAGCAAATGGAAGAAAGTAAGAATTTGAAAGTAAATGTAATAGAACAAGACAAGCCTTAAGGAAGGAAAGCTTGAGCCTTTGAATCGAGTTGTCACTTCTTCAATTACAGAGATCTCTCACCCTCACCCTCTCTTTCCTGGATCTAGAAGGAGAAAATGAAAACTACACAAGAAAACTGAAGAGACTTAAAGAAAATCTTAACAATTTCCCTAAATAAAATACTATTCTCTCCTCCCTTTTTTACAGAGGCCCTGGGGTATATTTATAGGCTTCAGGAGAAGATAACGTCCCACCACAGCCATAGGATCAATCGCTTGATCAACGGCCAAGGAAGTGCTACAGATCCACGGCCAGGGCCATGTTTCCGCGGTAGCATCTTGGCCGTTGCGCCAACGAATTCTCTGACATTCTGCTGTGTTACGTGTGCCCAGCTGGAGTTTCCAAAAGTTGGAGAATATACTTTGGATCATTTCAGAAATAGGCTTCATGGTTGTGGGCTCCTAAAAACCCCTTTAATTCCTTAAATATCCCAAGATTTGGGCATTCTTCTCCATTAAATAATGGACCTGAAAAATAAGAATCAAAAGCAATAAAAATCTCATTTTTATTAACATAAAGATGGTGAGGTGGTATAAAATGATGCAAAAATGAACTCCAATCACACTCCCATACCTAACTTTTGCTCGTCCCCAAGCAAAACAAGCAAAGAAAAAGAGAAAAAATAACTAAATTATTACACCACTTTTGTAGATGACACGATTGCACTGAGCTCGTACAACAAGCCGTTAAACCTCTAGGTTACCCTAGAGGAGGAGTGTTGTCTCCTGACGGTTTTCAGCAGATTGCACCCACAAAATCCCAAGAAAAATAAAAAATGTTAGTGGCTTTTTTCAAAAAAGAAAGAAAAAAGTTTATGATCCATTTTTTTCAAGAATTTCGGTGATCTTATCGGTTTCAGGTTACCCTGAACTTTTCCTTCTTTTTATAAGCCTCTATTTGAAGTTTCGTTTTCAACTTAGGTTAAGTTTTCAAAAATAGTGAGAGAACTAGATTTTGTATCAAGCCTAACATATATACGTTTATATGTATGAGGGATTGTTCTTAGACTATGGTACATTTATTTATATATATATTTCTTTTTTATGTATTTATTTATTCCCTTAGCTTCATTAGACTTTCTAATTTATCCATGTAGCGAGTATTTTACCGATGACTCCCAGACCATACGGTCTTAGGGCACCAGATGAAGGTACATCCCTAAGGTCCAAGGACTAGAGTAAACTAGGCTACGAATGCTAAGGACTCACCCACCTTTAGGCGTGACGGGTTATGTTTCTTAAGGCACAACTAACCAGCTTAACTGGTGATCAAGTTTTTATTTATTATTATTTATTTTTTCCTTTTTTTTTATATATATATATATATATATATATATATATATATATATATATATATATATATATATATATATATATATATATATATATATATATATATATATATAAATATAGACAAAGTTACTAAGTCCTTGATTAATCCCTCAACATGTAAATGTATATAATGCTTAGGAAAAATTCAAAATTTAGCTATCTTTCTATTCTTTTCTTTCTTAACCTAAAGATCCAGCAATACTTCTTATTTTGACTTATATTAACAAATCCTAGTTTAGAATTTCCTTAATTCCTAAGATCAAGTTAATTCTTTTCAAAAATAGACCACAGAAAATATTTTTTTTATTATTCTTTTTTTGTTTTTATATATAAGAAAAGAAAAATCTAAAAGAAAATCCTAGAAAATCTAGAGAAATTCTAAAAATGAAAAATCTAAAAGAAAATAAAAATTTAGAAAAATCTTAAAAAAAAACTATGTTTGTATCTACCCCCCCCATACCTATCTCATGCATTGTCCCCAATATATGCAAGTAAAATATGTGCATGAAATAGGGAAAGAAAAGGTGTCACTGCCTCCGTCGGCTCGGGCCAGCGGTGGTGCTAGGTCCGGCTGACTGCGAACGCCACAGACCCTCCTCGATGCGGTCTAAGCGAGATGTCTACTCCTCTACCTGCTTTCGTACTCTAACTTGCCCCTTAAATATCTTCTCATGCCACGCCAAATGGTAGACATGAAGGCTCGTGAATCAGTTGGGGGGTCCTTCTGCTAAAAGGCTGGGTCATCATCATCCTCCAAAAGTTCCTCTGAAGAGGACTCAGCTGGGGTATCTTCAGGCTGGACACTAGAGGTCCAGACCGTATAGAGACTACTATTATAAGCACTAGTTGCCCTCTCTGGTGCAATAAACACCCTATCGTAAGAGTCAAAGACGTCATCTGGTAAGAAGTTCTTACACAGACGAGTAATCAAAACTGGGTGTGAGTATTTGGCACCGCGTGTGCACTGGAGTTAGTGATGATACTATGAAATATGGTTGTGTTAATGCAGACGGTGTGCTACCTAGTCATGAGATCATGAATGATCTGCAGCACCGGCCTATTTAAGGAGGTCGTATGGTCAAGCCCTAATAGGTTGCGTTAGATCCAGCGTCCAACGCAATGGATATTGCGAAACGTAGTGCTGGCTTTGAGCCCCTAGCTTGCTCGGTACAGCGAGCCCCCATGACTGTCATGTAGTCAATTAATGGCAGGGGTCGCGATGGTGTGGGTTGTTGGGGACGTGTGTGTAGTCCTCCAACATATCAATCGTGATAATAAGATCCCCAGTGGGCATGTGCACCATTAATTGGTTTGTGTCAAAGTTAATAAAGGCGTGATCAATTGAAGTATAGAAGAGCTTGACAAGCTCGGGACAATGGTAAGCTTCTTGGTCGGAGTTATTGTAGACTAATACATACCAATTCCTTTCACGAATTCGATCCAAAAACATGTGGCCATAACCATTAACATCGCTAAAAATTCTAGAAAAGTCTTTTTCAGCAAAGATGGATGGTGCCATGACTGAAAAATACGAAGTAGAGGAAAGAAATTCGCAAACCTCCCCCAGATTACGTGGGGGGAAACTAAAACTAGATTGCATAGAGCAATCCACAGGCGTAACAAGCAATCGGGTGGTAGATCTGAGCTCTACAGATAGCAGCGACGGCATAAAAATTTGGCGGCGCTCCAGAATCCATCAGAGGGCCGCGGAGGCACGACAAGGGCCAAGAAAACGCGGCTTTTGCAGAGAGACAGGGGCTCGGGAAAATTTGGGTGGCGGCGCTCGCTTCTCTCTTCTCAGATCTAGTTTCAGATGTTAGGGTAGAGAACGAAAGAGAGGTTGGGAGGTATATATAGGGCCTAAGAAGGGTAGAATTCCAAATTTGTCCTAGGTGAAATTCAAAAATTACAACCCTGGGGTAAATTCTGGTTATTAGAAGGGAAAAGGAGTATATAAAGGGAAGAAAACCTAAGTGCTATTAGCACTTAGGTCCATTATTTTTTTGTATTTTGTTTATTTTATATTATTATTATTTTATTATTATTTATAGTTTTTTCTATTTTTATATATATTTTTTTATTTTGTTTTTATTTACAAGGAAGGTCCCAAAAAGATTTACAAGAAATACTAGGGAAAGGGTAGAAAGATTTGGTTACATGTACACCGGGTTACAAAGACCAGTTCAAGAATATCGTGTGACTTAGACTCTGTGGTGTAGAATGGCTTAAGTCATTGATCATTGACTTTGAACATGTTGCCACTCTTTGGATCAGAAATCTCAATTGCACCATGAGGGTAGACTGTTTGTACAATATAAGGTCCTGACGACTTAGATTTCAGCTTATCAGGAAAAATGTGGAATCTAGAGTTGTACAACAGAATTTTTGTCCGGGAACAAAATTTTTCCTATGAATGAATTTGTCATCGAAGAGTTTAGTTCTGTATTTAAAGATCCGAGCGTTATCGTATGCATCATTTCTTAACTCTTCCAGTTCGAAAATCTGCAACTTTCTCAAGTCACCGGCTTTCTTTAAGTTAAAGTTTAATTGTTTTATCGCCTACATAGCACGGTGCTCTACCACAGGCAAATCGTAGGGCTTCCCAAATATAACTCGATATGGAGACATACCGAGGACAGTCTTGTAGGCGGTCCAATATGCCCATAAGGCATCAATAAGTTTGATGGACCGGTGCTTATGGTTTGTCCTACAGTTTTCTCCAATATCAGTTTTATCTGTCTATTAGTAACTTTCACTTGCCCGTTCGTCGAGGGTGATAAGCCGTGGATAATTTATGAAAATACAGTATTTTCGCATTAGGACTTCAAAAGCCCGGTTGCAGAAATGACTCCCGTGTTGGCCCAAAGGCCCATCACTCTAGTTTTGATGATGACAACTCATGTAGTTATAGTACTAATGATCTTGTGTTTAATTAGTGACAGATTCATTATCAAGATCTTAGTAGGTGCGAAGCTTCAACAAAGGATTTAAAGTCAAGTTTTGGAGCTAACACGTGTTTGGACCAAGTCAAGAATATGAGAAGACTTCAAGTGAAGACTTCAAGAAGATGAAGACTTGTGTCTAGGTATAAGATTTTATTTTTAGATAAAATGTAAAGGATAGAATAGTTGGTGGATTGCTCAAGTTTATATACACTCACACACTCTTGATTAACATGTTTTTTACAAAAGAATTTAATTGTCTTTTCATAAAAGAATTTTCAGTTTAGAAAAGACTTTCTTTTTGGAAAAATACTATTTTGGTTTTGGTGTTTCCTATATACATGCCTTTAATCAAAACCAAGTTTAATGCTTAATGTCAAAAACTTAGATATTTCATCTTATTTGTGTAGTGGATCATATCTATACACACTATGCTTTAATGACTTCAAACTATCTAGTTTTTGTATTTAAAGGAGTTTTGGAAAAACAAGATTTTGAAAAATACAAGTTTTCATTTGAGCCAATATTTTCCTACTTACAAAAATAGTCCAATCTTTTATAACATGCCTTGATTTTGTGCAGCATGTTTGTTTATCAAAGTATATTGGTAAAACTATTTTTGTAGATTTTCTAAGTATTTATGAGATTTTATTTGAACTAAATAGACCAACTTTTAAATCCCAGTTTTTCTGTATTTTAGGCTTCAGCAGTCGATCGTCCGGTCGACCGAGTCTGAAGTCGGCTGACCGGATAGGTCGACCGACGTGCACGGACGTGCACGCCTTGACCTGGCAGATGGCCGGTCGACCGACCCAGTCGATCGGAACTGAGAACAGTGCTCTCTGTTCTTTTCGGTCGACCGGGGCGGTCGACCGGAGGCTCCAACGGTCAGATTTTTGACCGTTGGCGGTCGACCGGGCGGTCGACCGACAGGTCTGACAGACCCCAACGGCTAGTTTTTGAGAGCCTATAAATTTGGGGGTTTGGTCATTGTTTTTCTCTAAGATTTTAGGAGAGCCTTGGGCCAGTTTTTCTTATCTTTTTAAAAGAGTTTTCTCCACATATTTGAGGGCAAATACTTCCAATCAAAAGGGAAGATTTTATCAAGAGTGTTTAAGAGATTTCTTTGAGTTTTCCTCCACCTATCTTATCCTAGTTTTTCTCACACTACACTTGAGCATCCATTGATTATTCATTCTATAGGAGTGTTGTAGTGAGAGTGCTTTTAGGTGATCAAAGTGTTGTGATCACCAAAGATCTTTTCTTTGTAATTTGAGGAGGCGGGCAAGTGTGCTCGCGGTGGTTTAGAGTTCGGTTGTGAGCTCTTGGTTTGAGGTGCGGCCTCGGCAAGCTAGTGGGCTTGCGTGTGTACGGGACTAGGGAGTCCGAGGGATTGTAGGTGTTGTGGCACCAAGGAGAGATCCATTGGGATCAAGCATAGTGGAAATCCTTCGTGTGTCGAAGGCGGGGATGTAGAGCAAGTGTGCTCGAACCTCGAAACAAATTCCTTGTGTTTGCGATTGCTCACTTTCTCTCTCTCTATCTCATTTATATCTTGCATACTTTTATTGTCTATCTTTATATGCTTGATATATTCATTTGTGCATAATTGTTATACTTGCGTGGGATTGTTTTGCTAACACTTGTATTCAACCAAGAGAGCCAACGCGGCACCTCAACCCATTCAAGGGGAATCTAGAGGAGTTAGTCCAGAGCCCTTCACCGGAAATTCGGCTACACTCTTGTGTTATACATAGTGTTTAGTGTAATAGTTTTTGTTTAGGTCATAATAGTTTTTAATTCTGCATTATTTGTCATTTAGTGACCATTAGATTAGCCAACACCTATTCACCCCCCTCTAGGTGATTTTACAATTGGTATCAGAGCCTCGTGCTCTTGATTTGGGTTTTACAACCTAGAGTTAAAGATCCTCATTTTAGGCTAATCACAATATGTGTACACACACCATGGATTTCACGTCACCTCCCACTTTTGACATTCTTAACATCCATATATGGAAGGTGAAGATGTCCTTGTACCTCAAGGCCCTAGGCATTCATGTTTATTTTGCCATCACTAAAGATTCATATTGTTCTAATGGCAAAAATATTGAGGCTAATGCAAAAGCCATTCATGCTTTGAAGAGTACCCTAAATGATGAATATTTATCTAGGGTTTCTAATATTGATTCGGCTTTTGTAGCATGGAACACCCTCATCTCCCTTGGCGAAAAAGATCTATACTATGCGGGGAGCGACTCGGATGTTGGAAGTGACACCTCCAACTTGTGCTATATGGTCTAAGGGGATAACCACTTTGAGGTAACTACCGAATCCGAGGTAGATGAAGATAATGAAAATCACCTAGAGGGGGGGTGAATAGGTGATAATGCTAATCTAATGAACTCAATACGAAATTTAAAAACTAATTGAAATTAACAAGAGATGCACACTCAAACAAGCCAAGCAAATATTTATAAATGAACAATATGAATTAATGCAAGGCACAAAGTAAAGAGAGAGAGAAATAGAGTAAGAGCCAAGGGAACAAGCACAAACAACAAAATATGTTTCGAGGTTCGAGCACCCAGCTCTACATCCCCACCTTCACACAGAAGGATTTTAAGTCCACTAGCTTGTCCACATAGGACTCCCACAAAGGGAACCTCCACCGAGGATTTGGGGCAATCAAAATTACAAGGAGTACCCAACTCCTCTCCTTACAAACACAACCTCCTCCTTGAGGCACAACTCCAAGCCAACAAACAATCACCTCACAACTTGAGGGATTAGCACAAAGCTTACACAAGGATCACCTCACCACTTGAGGGATACAACCCAAATGCACAACCTCCTCAACACAATGAGGGAAAGGCACAAAGCCAAGCAAATGAAGGGTTTTCAACTTGGTGGTCTAAACAACAACCACAAACAATCTCTTTCTCCCACACAAAGATCCTATAGAATAAGAAAGTAGATGTAGCTCAAGTGTGGAGAAAACCAATGGAATGAAAATCAAAAACTCAAAGAAAATCCTTGAGAAAAACTAGAAACCAAGATGAAGAAGTTTAATCAAACACTTTTCCCAAAAACCCTTTTCTTTGATTTTCCAAACCCTAGCAAAAACACCAAATAGATTGTTCAATTTAAAACCCAAAAACTTCTTTTGATTGTTGTGAAAACACTAGAGAGTCAGGAAAAATTCGCACAAAAAAATCTTAGAGAAAACATCTCTTCAAATGGGTATTTATAGCCCAAACAGAAAACTAGCCGTTAGGCTGATTTGGCAGCCTGACAGGCTAGCGGTCGACCAGTCGGTCGACCGCCAACGGTCATATATATGACCGTTGGGCAAACTCAGTCGACCGCCCAGATACAGAGAGCAGACTTCTCTGTACCGGTCGGCCGCTCGGTCGACCGCCCAGATACAGAGAGCAAGGCTCTCTGATCCGGTCGGCCGACCGGCCGACCGGCCCTGTGTCTGACAAACGTGCACAGGGCTGTGCACGTCAGTCGACCGCAACGGTCGACTGTCCCTTGGTGCGGTCGACCATTGCGGTCGACCGACCTGGTCTGTCAGCCACAGTCTGGGTCAGAAACTGGGTCAAAAATATTTCTAAAAAATCTTTTATCTTTTCTAAAAATTCCCAAAAATAGTTTTACCATTTTGCATTGATATATAAACTTGTGATAAACATTTTAACTCAAATATCAAGCATATGAAACTATTTTTTTGTTATATCATTTTTGTCAAAAATCAAAACTTGTATTTTCTAAAACTTGAATTTTTCAATTGAAAATACGTTTTGTCCAAAACTCATCCAAATACAAAAACATGATATTTAAACAATATTTAGGCATGATGTATATGGATATAATCCTATATACATGAAACATATACATATCCATGTTTTTGACTTTAATTCCAAAATATGTTTTGTTAAAAATACCAAAACATAAAACGCATGAATAAGTAAGTCAAAACTAAGTTTGTTTAGGAAGTTAAGCATGCATGTATATAGAATGAATCTACTATACATAAAACCATTTAAACTTGTTTTGAATCTATCTATTCATGCAAACCAAGATCGGTTAAACCAAAACGGAAAAACCGAAAACCAATATTTAAAACATGAAACGTGTGTGTTGTAAACTTGAGCATATCATACTATTCTAATATTTACAATTTGGATCTAAACACAAAACTAAACTATGGTACCGATGTCTTCTTATAGAGCGCCGTCTCCAAGCCGGCTCGATCCAAAACTCCTTGATCCACCGAGCAAGTGCTATATATGATCTTTGACGCTCGGGCTCTTGAATCAACATGTGAAAGCTTCCAAATCATCTTGTTGAAGCTAATCACCTACTAATAACTTGATTAATGATCTGAAACTAAAATCACAAGATTATTAGTACACATAACTACATGAGTTAATCATCATCAAAACTAGAGTGGAAAGCCTTTGGGCCAACAATCTCCCCTTTTTGATGATGACAAAACTCATGGAGTTATATATGCATGGATTAAAGTTAAGCTTCAAAGAAGCTCCCCCTTAACTCATGCACAAACAAATAAACATAATGAATATACAATGAAGGCTCTTAAACATGAATGCATAGAAATGCATAAACAATAAAAAGGTTCTAGATACCAAATGAAATGTTCAAAAACAAAACATGCTCTAGATACCAATTAAAATTAAACTAAATTAAACTTAATATATGCAAAATATAAACATGCATATATAAAACTTCTCAAATAATTCTCCCCCTTTTTGTCAATCATCAATAAAGGGGTAAAAGCAAAGCTAAATCAATAAATTTTTCTCCCCCTTTTTGTTTGAAATAACAACAAAACCAAATAAGGGTGACAAACAATTAAGGTACCAATTGAAAATATGAAAGTTAATTTTTCTCCCCCTTTATGAAATACAAACTAAAACAATGCGTAGGCTTGATACCAATTTAAAAGTAATCAATTGAAACAAAATTGAAGCTCAAGCACTAGCATAAACAAGATTTTGTGCTTAAAGATATAGGGATATAATAAGCACAAATAAAACATATATATATGTATGAAAAATAGATACCAATTGAAATTGATATTCTTGGAATTGAAAGCATACATACATACAAACATACATGAGTATACAAGAAAGGTCAAAATTGATACCAATTGAAAGAATTCAATGATATCAATTGAAACAACAATAATGATCAAGTGTATACATCATATAACTACCACCCAATCATGGTTCAAGTTTTAAATGATTTTCACTATAAGGCATACATGAGCATGATCTCCCATCCAACCACCCATGGAAGGTAGGATTTTCAAAAATAGGTTTGAAAATAGAGTACGTTTGAAAATCTCTACCATAAGAAGAATACGAACTAGTTAAATGGGAAAACTTGTAAACTAGTACGCAATCCTTCAAGTAAGGAATAAAACAAAATCATTTTTCATGAAACATGAAAATCACATGATCACTAACACTTAAAATCTATTTAGCCCATATCATACTCATGAAAACAAAGTCATAAGAAACATAATAAAGTGAGTGCACAAGTGTTATGTGACACATATCAACATGAAAATATTCAATTAAGCTCATATGAAATTCCTTGAAAACATGAAAACGTGAAAAATTAGATTTTCATTACCAATTGAAATTACAAAAAAAACATGAAAATCATCAAAACGATTTAAACTTCAAGACATATGTATGTCATGTACAAACTAATGTATACATACATATCCTAAACATAATGAGTCCACAAAAGTATATGCATGAAGGCACGTGGCTCAAGGATGTACATGTATAATCAATAGTTTGGATAAGATAGACATATACATGAAGTTAAAACACATGATCATAGAAACATATTCAAAATGAGGAATACAAGTTAGAATGCATGAATCATCAAAACTGGACTATACTAGCACATCTAATGGGTACAAATAGGCATTCAAGCACAAACATAACAATGGTTACTTGTGGCCCATTCTATGTACAAGTATAACTCCTAGTTTTCATGAAAACTAACATCTACACATATATTCAAATCATGAAGCACGAAACGGGACATAAATCAACATGAAAATCATAAACATGATCATTATGTAAATCCACATGTTATTAGAGCTATGATGTGCATAATAGCTAAACAAATGGTGAGAACATAACATATGGGTCCATATAAACATGGGTGATCTCAAGAGCTATACATACATGTCAATGATCTAAGAATCATGGCATTTAACATATTAAACTATAAACATCAAAAATAAAACAAAAATCATAAACACACATATGATCATTATGTGTATGCATGTGCATTAGATCTAGAGCATACATATTAGTTAAAACAAGGTGAGAACACAAAGATAGGTCCATGGGTGTCTCAAATAACTAAACATGTATATCACTAATCTAAATCACATGGCATAATCATAATGAACAATAAAACATGACATGCTGTAAATCAATGATGTGAAAGCATGTAAATAAAAACGGGAGTTAGAGATCGATATCAAAACTGATGAAGGCACCTCTCTAGTTCTCCAAACCAATGGTGGTCCTCTCCACCAAACTCCCCTTGAAAGTGATGCATCCAAATTTGTTTTCTTTAAGCACGGAACGCATCCACTTCAAGGCACCGCTACTCTCACGTGATGCGAGAGCCCACACCTACATCAAATACATGAGGGGTGGTCTTTGGTACCCATTTCCTTTTGGGTCCATAGGGGTTAGTATCTTTCCTAACCCAAACAAGATTATTTGCTAAATTTTCAATATGTAAACGATCATAGCAAAATCTAGCAAGGTGGCCTTTTCGACCACAATGTGTACATGTGTACACATGGGCATACGTGTTATGATTGTGTCCATGTGGAGCATGTGTATGCCGTGAATGGTGTACATGCAAAGATGGAACTTGTTTCTTGCGAACCAAGGTTTCCAAGCGTGTATGATTTAAAGTACATTGGCTCAAAGTGGAGCCAAAACAATCTACACTTTTCTTCAAAACATTTATATCATTCTCAATATTAGAAGACAAAGTGGAGCATACAAAAGAAGTGCTAGGTAAAGCTACACTAGCATGGCAAACATGAGAATCTAAATCATTTTCAAAGATTCATTTTTCTTTAAAATAAGATCTAGTTCCTTAGTGATAGAATCAATTTTATTTTTCAATGAAAGATTATCTTTAAAAGTAAAATCCAATTTTGAAGATAAAATCTCATTGTGCTTCAAAATATCATCACAATCATTTTTGCCTTTTAAAACTTCAATTTCTTTAAGGGCAAGTTCAAGTTGAGATTCAAGTGAGTCACGTTCACTAGTAATCTCTTCTTTCTCTTGCAAAACCGTTTCAAAGGTGGAACATAAATCCTTCATTTCTTTTTGCAAATCAAAATGCTTTTCTTTTAAAAGGTTATGTTTTTTAACAAACTTTTCAAGTTTAGATGCAAGTTCTACATTAAATTTTGAACTTCAAAGCATCCATGACAATATGAACTAGAGCTATCTTCTAGTTGAGAATCCGAATGTACCTCAAGGGAGTCTTTCCCTTGGACCATGAGGCATTGCTCGTCGGACATGTCTCTCCTAGATCTCTTTAACTTGTTAATGATCCTTAGAAGTTCGGGAGATGTCAAGATACTCCAAACTGCAAAAGCCGAATCATAGTGATCAAAAACATGTAATAAATCTTCATTGAGAGATGCTCTAAGTGCCCTAAGTGCTAATGCATTAGCCTTTTTATGTTTACTACTATTAGGGAAGGATTCTAAAGTGGAGGCTTGATAAACAAGATGACCTAGTGATTTTAAATGCCTACTCATATTGACCTTCCAAGTATCAAGTCTAAAATGGTCAAACATAGGAGGGCTATCCATGAGTGCAAACTAAATGAGTGTAAATGAAAATGCAAATGAAGATTAGCTAACCAAGATCTCACTCCTAGGTGGTTAAACCTAAATATCAGGAGCGTAGGCTCTGATACCAATTGAAAATCACCTAGAGGGGGGGTGAATAGGTGATAATGCTAATCTAATGAACTCAATGCGAAATTTAAAAACTAATTGCAATTAACAAGAGATGCACACTCAAACAAGCCAAGCAAATATTTATAAATGAACAATATGAATTAATGCAAGGCACAAAGTAAAGAGAGAGAGAGATAGAGTAAGAGCCAAGGGAACAAGCGCAAACAACAAGATATGTTTCGAGGTTCGAGCACCCAGCTCTACATCCCCGCCTTCACACAGAAGGATTTTAAGTCCACTAGCTTGTCCACAAAGGACTCCCACAAAGGGAACCTCCACCGAGGATTTGGGACAATCACAATTACAAGGAGTACCCAACTCCTCTCCTTACAAACACAACCTCCTCCTTGAGGCACAACTCCAAGCCAACAAACAATCACCTCACAACTTGAGGGATTAGCACAAAGCTTACACAAGGATCACCTCACCACTTGAGGGATACAACCCAAATACACAACCTCCTCAACACAATGAGGGAAAGGCACAAAGCCAAGCAAATGAAGGGTTTTCAACTTGGTGGTCTAAATAACAACCACAAACAATCTCTTTCTCCCACACAAAGATCCTATAGAATAAGAAAGTAGATGTAGCTCAAGTGTGGAGAAAACCAATGGAATGAAAATCAAAAACTCAAAGAAAATCCTTGGGAAAAACTAGAAACCAAGATGAAGAAGTTTAATCAAACACTTTTCCCAAAAACCCTTTTCTTTGATTTTCCAAACCCTAGCAAAAACACCAAATAGATTGTTCAATTTAAAACTCAAAAACTTTTTTTGATTGCTGTGAAAACACTAGAGAGTCAGGAAAAATTCGCACAAAAAAATCTTAGAGAAAACCTCTCTTCAATGGGGTATTTATAGCCCAAACAGAAAACTAGCCGTTAGGCTGATTTGGCAGCCTGACAGGCTGGCGGTCGACCGGTCTGTCGACCGCCAACGGTCATATATATGACCGTTGGGCAAACTCGGTCGACCGCCCGGTCGACCGCCCAGATACAGAGAGCAGACTTCTCTGTACCGGTCGACCGCTCGGTCGACCGCCCAGATACGGAGAGCAAGGCTCTCTGATCCGGTCGGCCAACCGGCCGACCGGCCCTGTGTCTGACAAACGTGCACAGGGCTATGCACGTCAGTCGACCGCAACGGTCGACTGTCCTTTGGTGCGGTCGAGCGTTGCGGTCGACTGACCTGGTCTGTCAGCCACAGTCTGGGTCAGAAACTGGGTCAAAAATATTTCTAAAAAATCTTTTATTTTTCTAAAAATTCCCAAAAATAGTTTTACCATTTTGCATTGATATATAAACTTGTGATAAACATTTTAACTCAAATATCAAGCATATGAAACTATTTTTATGTTATATCATTTTGTCAAAAACCAAAACTTGTATTTTCTAAAACTTGAATTTTCCAATTGAAAATACGTTTTGTCCAAAACTCATCCAAATACAAAAACATGATATTTAAACAACATTTAGGCATGATGTATATGGATATAATCCTATATACATGAAACATATACATATCCATGTTTTTGACTTTAATTCCAAAATATGTTTTGTTAAAAATACCAAAACATAAAACGCATGAATAAGTAAGTCAAAACTAAGTTTGTTTAGGAAGTTAAGCATGCATGTATATAGAATGAATCTACTATACATAAAATCATTTAAACTTGTTTTGAATCTATCTATTCATGCAAACCAAGATCGGTTAAACCAAAAACGGAAAAACCGAAAACCAATATTCAAAACATGAAACGTGTGTGTTGTAAACTTGAGCATATCATACTATTCTAATCTTTACAATTTGAATCTAAACACAAAACTAAACTATGGTACCGATGTCTTCTTGTAGAGCGCCGTCTCCAAGCCGACTCGATCCAAAACTCCTTGATCCACCGAGCAAGTGCTATATATGATCTTTGACGCTCGGGCTCTTGAATCAACATGTGAAAGCTTTCAAATCATCTTGATGAAGCTAATCACCTACTAATAACTTGATTAATGATCTGAAACTAAAATCACAAGATTATTAGTACACATAACTACATGAGTTAATCATTATCAAAACTAGAGTGGAAAGCCTTTGGGCCAACAGATAACATGTCATATGAAGAGCTCTCTACATTTTGTCAATTATTGCTTAAGAAATATGACATGATTAAAAAAGAAAATAAAAATTGAAAAAGAAATTTGATTGCATGCATATAGAATAAGATTCATTTAGAAACAAGATTGCATGCTTAGAAAAAGAAAAGGATGATTTGAAAAATGAGAATGTTTCCTTATTTTCAAAATTGAATGATTTGTGTGAAGGAAACAATACTTTGAAAAATAAAATTAATTTGGTGAAAAAACAAAAAGAAGTTGTTTTTCAAGAAAATAAGTCCTTAAAAAGAAAAATTTGTGAAAAAGAAAAAGATTTTGTTTCGAAAAAGAAAAAGAAAAATGATTCTTTATCTCATCATGCTTTACATGCCACCACAAATGAGATAAAAGTTTTCAAAAATAAAATAGATTGTTTGAGCTCAACTTTGAGCTCGTGTGCATTCAACCATTCTAGATTGGAGTCTTTGTTTTGAAAGAAACAAACTCCACACATTCATGCACATCATCATGCTTATGTTGCACATCATGATCACACTCACACACATAAGCATTCTAAGGTGTACATGTGTACACATTGTGGCCGCAAAGGCCATTTAGCAAAGTTTTGTTATGACAAGTTGCATCATATTAATTTTGCTAATAATAAAATTTTTGGGTTCCTTACAAGACTAACCCCAAAGGACCCAAGAAAACATGGGTACCAAAATTCCCACCTTGTTTATTTGATGTAGGTGAGGGCTCTCACAAAACGTGAGAGATTTGGTGCCTTGATGTTGGGTGCACTTGAACTAAAAGGACACATATTTGGAGCACCACTATCAAGGAGATTTTGGTGGGACAACCACCATGTATGGAGCTTTGGAGTTGGTAACAATTTCTAAATTCCTATTTTTTTTGTATATGCTAGTTCATTTATCATATTCATAGCATATCCATGTTTTATATTTTTATATGCTTCATGTGGTAAAAACATGCTTAAATGTAGTTTTTATCAAAACTTGTATTATACATGTACAAATAGTGAGTTACATTTGATTTATATATATTTGCACTTCATGCTCATTTGTACCCACTATATGCACATGTATAGACTAGTTTTGATGATTCTCTCATTTATACATGCTTTGCTAATTTTCATGTTTTACTTCATGTATATGTATTTTATTCAAATCTAATAAATATACATGTATACCCGTGAGTCTCTTGCCTTCATGCAAATATCATTAATAGACTCTTTTATTTTTGGGATATGTATGTGTATTATTAGATTTGGATAAATCATACATATACCTAGAAGTGTGTTTTTGTTTTAATGAAAAATGAATTTTCATGTTTGATTGATAAAAATGAATTTTTATGATTTAAAATGATACTCACACTTTTTGATCTTCAATGACCATTTTCATGAAAATACTAATTACATGAATTTTGAACACTCACACTTTATTTTGACATGATAAGAGTTTCATGGACATATTTTGAGTTTTATAGATTATGAGTGTAAAACTTTGTGTATTTAGTCTTGATTCATGAAAAATATATGATTTGATGTATTTGAAGGATCTCTAACTAGTTTTTCAAAAATCATTTTATACTAGTTATCTATTCTTCAATTAGTTTATGAGTTAACCACATGATCTTATTTTTCTTCAATCATATGGATAAATTCTTTTGTGTTCTCAATATTCAATGCTTCATGATTTGAATATTAGTTTAAATGTTAGTTTTTGTCAACACTAGGATTTATACTTGTACAT
Source organism: Agave tequilana (assembly GCA_038442645.1). Taxonomy (NCBI): domain Eukaryota; kingdom Viridiplantae; phylum Streptophyta; class Magnoliopsida; order Asparagales; family Asparagaceae; genus Agave; species Agave tequilana. The sequence continues at coordinate 444 of JAVJIF010018343.1, read as the reverse complement.
ATTGTGGGTCACAAATAAATCTATATATGGTTGGGTTTGATTGCTTATTTGTGCCCATTAGATGTGCTAGCATAGCCTAGTTTTGATGATCCATACATTTTTAAACTTATATTCCCATTTTGGATTTATTTTATGATCATGTGTTTTTCATTTCATGTATATGTTTATTTTGCCAAACTTTAAGATATACATGTATACCTCTTGAGTCATTTGCCTTTCATGCAAATCTATATATTGGACTCAATTGTGTTTAGGGATATGTATGTATACTTATTGTGTTGTCAAAATATACATATATCTTGAAATATTTTTTAAATGAAAAATAGTGTTTTCAAAATTTATGATAATTTTCATTTTGTCTCATTTAAAGGAATATTGAGCTTTATTGCCATTTTCATGATGCCATGTGATTTACACATATTTCATGAAAAACATTTTTATTTT
>JAVJIF010018342.1:0-92460 GCA_038442645.1 Agave tequilana | reverse complement strand
TCTGTTATTTTTATTTCTAAAATCCATTCTGATTAATCATAAGACCTTCATGTCTGACCCATGCCAGTAGTTGTCAGATACGTTTTTTCTGGGATTTGAAAATATGCGATTCTTGGGCTAACAACTTCTAATTCAACCTTTCATAGACCGCAGCTCTAATTCTGATTGTCCTAAAAACTAGGCTTTCTTCTTCTCTGTTTTGAACTTCTATTTGTACTGATTAATTAACTCTCTGTAGTTGTTTGAGATCGCAATTTTATATGACTTACTGTTAAACTAGAGCAGTTAGAAGTAAGAATTCATCAGCAATGCTTGCATTATCGATGTATCTTCAATTAGTTCAAATAACATTTTTTTTACTTTTCCTTGTATTTTAGTTCTTTCTCTCACTAACAACGGTGACCTCTAATTCCACAGCCTTAACACTGCTTCAACAGTATTCATGATCATAGTTGGTCTTGGTGCCGCTGTAAGGTCATTCAATTGAACATTTTCCTATTCTAATGCCTTCTAGAGTTTGCCGGTACTCTAAGTTTTTGTTGTTTAAAATCTTGTAGCACACGCGTATCAAATGAACTGGGTGCTGGAAATCCAGAAGCTGCTCGCTTATCAGTTTACGTTTCTATATCTGTGGCTACTGTAGAAGGTCTTGTAATGGGACTGATCATGGTATTACTACGAAATATATGGGGCATGCATACAGCAATGAAACACAAGTGGTGAAACATTTTGCAGCTATGATGCCATGGCTGGCACTGACTCATTTAGTAAATGGAACACAATGTGTGCTTTTAGGTAAGAGCATTCTAGTCTTTATGTCACTTGATAAACATGTTTATTTTTCGATATTAAGTATGCTTTGTGATTTTTCATCAGATAAGGTACACTGACAGACTAATACAGTTTTATGTAGTTGATAATACTAATTAGGCTCTGCTTTCCATAAAGTATCAACGTTATTGTCAAACTAGATTCACAACTAACATCAGCATTTCCATTCAACTAAGAAAGAGAGTGAGACAAGTTTGCATTTTTTTTTAAAAGAAAAGACAAGTTTACATTTCTGCAACCAAGTTTAAATGTTTAATACTAAGTTCATAGACCCTTTGATCTCTATTCTATTGGTAAGTTGTTGGTTTCACTCTTAGATATTTTACATTCAGATAAATACTTCTACAAACTTAGAATTTATTTTACTTTTACATTATTTTAGGAGAAGTGTAAACGAATCACACAGACAGTTTATATAGAATATATCTGTAAAAATTCTTAAAGAGAAGTTTCACTAAGCATAAACACAATTAATCAGATCCCTTGCTATTTATGTTTAAGAATTCATCAATCCCCTTAATGCTATAATACTTGTTAAGCTTGAGTATTAGTTTAAAATTATGGTAACTGTTTGTTTTCATGTGATATAATCAGGGGTTGCTAGAGGATGTGGTTGGCAAAAATATGTGCATATGTCAATCTGGGATCATATTACACTGCAGGCATTCCATGTTCAGTTGTCTTGACTTATGTTCTTCATCTCGGGACGAAGGTGAGATTTCTTACTAATTTGTTCTCTTTTTTCTCCTTCTAAATAAATTTCTGTATTTTTCTGCCTAACAGAATCCCTTTACATGTTCATAATTGTGAAATGATGAGCAGGGACTTTGGAATGGAATCATTGTTGCTCTTTTCCTCCAAGATTTCTGCTTCTAGTCCTCACATTATGCGCTGATTGGGAAAAAGAAGTAAGCTTCTGCGACATACTTGTTATGAGAAAAATTAATCTTTTTCTATATATCGATGATATGCATGCCTCACTAAAAAAACTGGAAAATATAATGAAATCAATAAAATCACAAACCTAGATCCTTAACTCCTATTAATTCCCTTCTACAGGAAACCAAACTCCTCTTTCACCAGAGCTTGTGATTTTATTCAAAAGAGAAACCTATATTACTGCACTCTTTTCTTTTCTTTTTTCTCTTTTCTTTTTTAAGAATAAGCTATAGTCCTTGTGAAAGTAGAATTTGAACCCCAAAGCTATTTCTCATTTACTGCAACTATTTTGTTTTTGAGAGATGTTTTGTGTTTATTTTTCTCTTCTTCTTATGTGTGACTGCTACAGCTTTTTATATTATTTCTTCTATATAAATTCACATCCAAGATTATCATACATTGTTTAACAGGTGGAGAAGGCTAGCAATGGAGTGGTGAACACAAGCTTACCTGTTGATGCATCATAAATTTATCAATTATTCATCTAGTGTAATTAAAGGTTCTCGAGTCAGTACCTATATTTCCTCATATTCGCCTGGTGAAAAATTGTTCAGTAGCAACAATCTTGTTGTAATTCATTTTAAATTGATATTCTAATTTGATGAGTATTCTTATAATTAGAAGAGTTTTTCCTCATTATTCTTGATAGACTAAATCATTGTTTTCTATGTAGTTATATTCTAATAGAAATTTAAGGGTTTCCAAGAAAATCATAAGTAATTTCATTATCTGCTCGTATGGGGCCTCACATTTGGGACCTCTCCACTGATAAAAATCTTCCACATGTTTTTATACAAATGGATGTGATTCACTTTGGGGATGACTGCAATGCACACCTATGCCCAAGTACTAGTTTCATTTTGGAATAGTCATAAATATTTGACATCATTATGGAGTACCATGATTAACAAGCGGACTGCTCCAGTGATTCTTATAAGTGGAGAGGATCCATTTTCACGCATCTTTATGGTCTCTCTATATTGGAGATCTTTCTATGTCACGCCCCGCTTCTCAAAGTACGCGAAAACGGAGTCACAACGAGAGTCGGCGACGTATACACGTAAGGAGAATATCCCATATATACACGCTAAGACTAAAGTAATCTGAACAAGTTATATACTCACTATGATGAATCAATACCACTGCGACAATACATATAAATAATCACACATGATAACAAATGAATAAAGAAATAGAATAAGCACTGAGTCTAATGTACAGAATCATGAAAACAATAGGAATAAAAAAAAGAAAAGACAATACCGAGAAATAATGATCAAGTAAGAGTACACCGGCTCCTCAAGATGCCTGTGATCCTCTCCAAATACCTAATCAGTGATATGGAATATACATGGACCTGGATGTGCAAATCAAGGGAGTCAAAACTCCCAATGTGTGTGTAAAAATAAAAGAAAATGTGCACGTGTATATAATGTGATGAATTACAATATGATAATAAAACAATCAGATCATCAATAACGCAATAACATATATGAATAATAATAAAGACAGTCATTGCAAGAGTCCATTGTACAATTAGGTCATGTGTACCATCAAGTGTCCAACATAGCACTCATGTATCAGATGTCTATCATATCATATGTATAAACATAACAAGTGAACACAGTTAATCACAATATCCAATTAAATAGTTTATCATTATTAATTATGTCAGCGAACACCAATTGTCACCTATAATAGACGTATCACATACTGCGCCTACTACATGTGTCAATTGGGGTCCTATGTTATTGAAATTGATCGAAGAGATATTACCCAAACTTTAGGTGGGTCTTGTACATACCCAGGATCACAGCCTAGACGCCGACGCTAAACCAGGTCGTACCATCAGGTACTACAATAACATTAAACAGTATGGGATGTCAGTAATCCCCGAGAATCCTGCAGTGGAACTCTATCTCGGCTGCGCAACCTGCATCCTAAATTCACCCAAAATACAGACGTTGTCTCCTCTATTAATTTTTTTCAATCCCGGTGTAAGTTATTCATTTACATTATTACTTAATTCAATCAATATTCATGTTCTAAATTACTGGAATGATACAGTGACGTAACAATACAGTATATCAGTAAACAGTGATCATATACACGGTAAACAGTAACAATAGTAATGGACATATCAGTAATCATGTATATGATAAACAGTAAAACTGTATATAGGGTTATGATTTAACAATATTTTTTCAGTAACTTTCAGTAACATGAAATAATACTAGTAACAATCTTGCACCATCTAGTTGATGTACTATCTCATATAGAATTGATCAAGATCTTATCTACACGTACTGCATATAACAATAACTGATCCATCGACTTATAGTCACAATAGTCATCATAAACATCAAGTACTAAGTCGTAACAGAGTATCTGATACCGTGAATCATAAGTCGAATAAATCAATAATCAGTTCTCTCATCATAGTAATCAACTCTGATCCTCAAATTCATTGATATATCCACCCTCTAAGTCACAGGCGTATCTAAGTCTCAATGTCTAAATTAAATACATACTCAGGTACATTCAATCAAGTCCTCACACTCCAATCTGATCAATATTATCACACACTCTCACTTCTATTAAGGTCAATCACAAGATCCCACATAAAGAATATACACCTCAGGTCAATTTTAATTTTAACTAAATCTATACATAGATCCAAGCATCAAGGAAAGTCAGTCTTCTAGTAAAGTAGCATCTTATTTTATCAGTCCTCAATATCCAAAAGAATTCCTATCTAAATAATCACCAAATAATTGCCTCACAAATACTACACATGGAATATATTATTTATCCACAAACATGAACTAGGCTAATCACTAGGCCCAGTCAAATCATAGTCTAAGGTATATCACAACTAGTCCTGAATTCAAAACAATAAACAATCTACATATGAAATGATAGGACAAGAATATCTCAGTGATAAAATAACAAATCCATAATTATATAAACATTAAGATATATCTGATTAATCATCTGTGATCTATCTAAACTTTCTCTCAGTATGACAATACAAGTCTAGTAATCCACTACACATGTTTAAGGTCTACTATTCCACCAATCTGGTCTGTCCCAACCTCGAGTCAAGTTTTATCCCAATTAAATCTATTAGAAGGTCTAAGTATCAACTACTGAACAACTAACTCCAAATATCCAGTTGACAATATATCAAGTACATTCCAGTCTCAAACACTACCATTCTGGTATAGATATCATCTAAATGAGCATGGTCATGAATAGTAATCAACATGTATACACAATATCGGAACGTGTAATAATTAAACAAAAATATAATCTAATGAAATAGATAAAACATTCACCGATAACGATAAATAACAATAATGTAAAAGTAAACACTCACATGAAATGACGTGATTTTGGCTCTGAATCACCGTCTAGTCTTCACTGTACGAACCAATGCGGATATCTGGATCATCTCGTGGGTCGGTCTTCGAATCGTCAGTCTATTGGGTTCACAGTGAACACCAATCTGAATCTCCTGTTACTGAGTTTGGATCGCACGAGCGAGTCCATAATCACTGTAACATGTAACCATACAGAGAGAGGGAGGAGAATTAACACACACGTATAACACACTCACACATGTGTACACCCACATACATACATATATACGAGTATACACATACATACACATTATATATACATACCCACACATGCATACACATTCACACACACTCACCCACACTGACGCATTAACACAGCACACACAACATACACACATATTAAAACACGTACACCCCCATTCACTTAAACAAAACACATACACACACACATTCATATCACACACAATTAAATATACATACACATAAATACACACACACACACACTTAAGTAACACTCGTGCACATGCAAAATAACACAACACTCACACACACGAGACCCAACTTACTTACACCCGCACACACATAATTACATACACACATACTAATAGTTAAAGAGAGAGAAAGAAGGGAGAGGTTACTCATGCAGAGAGGGGAGGACAAGAAATGGTCTGGGCGCATGTTCGCAGATGCGGCGAACAAGATTGGGCAGTTCACGACTCCGACGGAGGAGTACTGGTGCATAGATCGGAAGGCGACAGAGGTCGGTAATGCAAGCGGGTTCCGGCTGCCTCTGATCGAGTGGTTTGACGGCTCGAGGGGATATGCGCGGCAAGGGGAGCGGGTGCGCCGTGGGTGTTTCTATGGTGGTGGGTGGCGTGGATGGAGGTGTTGTGGGAGGTGGCATGTGGTAGAGCATGGAGTTAGGTGGATAGGAAGGGGATGTGGTGCTGTGACTGCTGGAGGCGGGGCTAGGGCTGCCATGAGTCGTCGTCGGGTCTCGCCAGAGAATGAGAGCTAGGCCAGGGCTTTCCTGATGGGGGCGATGTGGAGTGCTTGATCAAGGGGATGGTGTGGGTGGTGGTTGAGTTGGGTTCCGATGACATAGGGGAGGTGGAGATGTGAAACGTGATGCGGGGTGCGGGTAGCACATGGAGGTGGAGGGTGATGGCGTGTGTACAGAAAAGGAAGAGAGGCATGAGGATTAGCTTAGATTAGGATTTAGTTAGTTAAGATTATGATTTAGTTGTTAGGATTTGTTTTTGGGTTATTGGGTTTGGTTAATGGGTAATGGATATGGGCTTAAGGTAATAGGTTAATGGGTATGGGTAAATGGGGATTGGGTTGAGGGTTTGTGGGCTTTGACTTGGGCTTGGTTTGGGCCAAGGGGAAAATAGGAAAAAAAATGAAAAAGCATGCGTGGGCTTTGAAAAAATAGAAATGAAATAGTAATAGTACAAATTACATCTTAATAGTAATAATTTAAATTGATCCTTAATGAGAATAAAAATTAGTAGTCATAACACATAAGATAAATAATACAATATTTAATACAATATGTGTGTGTGTGTATATATATATATATATACATATTAAAATACGATTATTATCATTAAGTCATGTATTACAAAATACGGGTATTACACTCTATGTGAAGCTTGTATTTTAATGAAGATATTTCGGCTCATATTTTTTATATTTTTGAAAGGTAAATTAAAATTCCATTAAACAGAAACACTATCACAAAATGTTACGACTCCCTCATGTAACCAGAACTAACTTTGAATAGTTTAGAAAGGGGAAAGGACCTTGCTGTCACCCTTCACTAAACCATCTAAGAAGTAATCCCAGAAAGAATAAAAGTCTTAGACAGGTACAGTAAATCCCCAGTTACATAGAATGGCATCATCATTGCCTGAAAGCCATTGACAGCATTGAAGCAGAGTGTGCACATCCTCATAAAGACTTCTGAAGACGAGGATTTTGTTTCTTGATACCCCTTCAAAGACTCTAGCATTCCTCTCCTTCCATATATGCCACATTGCAGCTTTTTAGACTGTATTTGCCATTGTAGCAGCTTTATATTTCCTCTTAAATCTGCTTTGGATAATCAAGCCTCTGGTAGAAACTGGTCTAATTGATCAGCACTCAAGCCTAATTTGAGCTTACGAAGGGATCAAATGTATGATGAAAACTGACAGGAAAAACAAAGATGGTCTCTTGTTTCTGTATCTGTCACGCCCCGCTTCCAAAAATACGTGAAAACAGAGTCGCGAGGAGAGTTGGTTACGCATATTGCCAGGAAAATATCCCACGTATACACGTAAAGCCTAAAGTAATCAGAACAAGTAATAAAAATCCATTATAATAACTCAATATCACTGCAATATGACATATAAGTATCCACGCATGATATCATATAAAAAGAACTAGAATAAAGACTGAACTTGATATACATGAACCAAGAAAAGTACAGAAATAAGAATAAAAAGAGGTAAGAATACTATAATCAAATAGGGAGAAACTCCAGCTCCTCGTGAAACATACAAGCTCAACGAACATCTGAACAGTATAATAAAGCGTCTAATATCTAGACATGCAAATCCAGGGTCATCAGAAGCGACCTAATGAGTGTATAAGAAAAGAGAGTGTTCGTGCATATAAACAGTGTGTACAAAATAACAATAAGTCTAAAACTGAAAATAAAAGATAGCTGAATAATAATAATATGAATAAGTCTGTAGATAAAAGACAATTAATACAACTGTAAACAAACAACTGATTTCAAGTGTGTAACCTAACATATGTCACTAGTTTGGTATACAATCATATGTCTATCATAGCTTATATTTATATATACACTCAGGTGATTACAATCAGCCACAATACACTATGAACAGTTCATTATTATTTATTATGTCAGTGAACACCAATTGCCACCTGTAATAGACGCATTCAATACTATGCCTACTACACATGTCAATCAGGGTTTTAAATTATTGAAACTGATTGGTTGGAGACATTGTCCATGCTTTATGTGGGTCTCGTACATACCCGGGACCACGACCTCAGTTTCTTGGCGCTGAAGCAGGCCGTACCACTAGGTACTCAGTAACAGTAATCTCACTGTGAAAATAGTGGAAACAGTACATATGGGATGTCGGTCATTCCCCAGAAACTCTACAGTGGAACCCTTAGTCGGTTGCGCAACCTGTATCCTAGGTCCACCGAAAATACAGACGCTATCTCCTTCATCAATTTCCCAACCCTAGTGTAAGTTGCCTATTTTCAGTATTATTTAATTCAGTTAAAACAATCAGGATCATGGTACTTAGAATTCTGGGACAATACAATATAACAGTCAACAGTAATCGTATACACGGTGAACAGTAATCAAGATAGTGAACAATAACAGTAACCGTGTATACGATGAATAGAGCTATACCGAGTGTCACGGTCTAATAATACTTTCCCAGTACTTTCTGCAACATGGAACAAAACAGTAACATGTCCTGTACCATCTAGTCAATGTGTTATCTCATATAAAACTGACCAAGACCTCATCCACTGATATTATATCTGTAACTGATCCATCAACTTATAATCTAAAAGCAATCCTCGTGAACATCACATATCAATCTATGTTAAAGTATCTGATATGGTAAATCATCACCTCAATAAATCAATAACCAGCTATCTCATTCCTGTCGATCTACTCTAATCCTTTATATTATCAGTATATCCATCTTCTAGTTACAAATATATCAGAGTCTCACACAAACAGTTAGCTGCATCTAGTCATATCCTCACCATCGAATAAAAGTAAGATCATCAATCAAGCTCATCACATATTCTCATTTTTATAAAGATCAATCATAATGTCCATATACTAAGATAACAATCCAACTGTATACAAGTCTAAACCACTAATTCTGACCAATCCAGTCAAACAAATATTTCTCAACCAAAAGTCAACTATACTCCAATCAAGACCACAGATAATCCAAATCCCATATTCAGTCTTTTAATAAAGATACATCCTATTGAAGCGTCCACGGTATCTAATTGAATTTCCATCAAAATAATCACCAAATAATTGTCTGATAAGTACTTACATGAAATGTACTAGTCATCCACAAATATAAACTAGGCTAATCACTAGGTCCAGTCAAGTCACAGTCTAAGGCATACCACAATCAGTCTAAAATCCAGAACAGTAAACAATCTATGCATGAAAGGATAGGACAAGAATATCTCAGTAACAACCACCAAGTTCATATATGTCTAGTATCCAGAGTATATCTAATTTATCATCACTAAAATATTCACTTTCCCACAATATAGTAATCTGTGATTTCTACTCTACTGTATATTTGTATAATTCACAAATCAACTAATCTGGTCCGCTCCCCTATCTTTAGTAAAATACTATTCTAATAAAAGTCACTGACCAATCTAAGCATGAATAGATCCAATAAATTCAATGTGTAAGAAATCAATAAATGGAAACATGTACTACCCAATATAAAAAATATCGTGTCCACATTTATTAAACACCAACGGTATATTCATTCAATTCTCTACCCTCAAGTCAATCTTTTCTCAATTATAATCCACTGGTAGGTTTAGCATAAAAGACCTAATATTATCAATGAAGCAATAGTTTATTAATTAATCCTCAAATTTATAATTTAATTTCTCATCCAATTATTACTAATAAGGAAAAATAAGACTAATGCTCAATTGCTTAGAATACCGGAATAAATCAGTAACAGTGCAAATGACATATCAATAAAATAGCATCAGGGCATCATGATATAACAATAATTACCGGCATGAACATAATAATATAGGCATCATATATACATTAGCATGACACATTGAGACGCTTAATTTAAAATAGATTAATAAACCAACACTCACATGAAATGACATGGTTTTGGATCTGAATCGCTGTCTGATCTTTGAAAGTACACCTAGAGGGGGGTGAATAGGTGTAAATGCTAATCTAAGACTAAATGAAAAACTTAATGCTCTAAATGCGGAAGCTAATGCAAATGTTGCACAAACTAATACAATACAACAAGTGTAGCCGAATTCCCCTTGCGAGGCTCTGGACTAACTCCTCTTGATTCCCCTTGAAATGGGTTGAGGCGCTATGTGAAGCTCTTGTTGGATGAGTATAAGTTAGGCACACACACACAAGCAATCCAAGCAATGTGCACACACAATCAAGCCAAGCAATCAAGGATATAGCAATATGAATTATGCAATGGCAACACAAGCAATGTAAATGATATGGCAATAAGAATGATGCTATGCACAAATATAAAGTGAGAGAGAGTTAAAGAGACAAGTGGAGCAAACGCAAACATAACGATATGTTTCGAGGTTCGAGCACCTTGCTCTACATCCCCGCCTACACCACCGTGTAGGATTTCCAATCCACTATCAACGTCCACCGAGGACTCCTACCGAGGGAACCTTCACCGAGAAGGATTTGTTACAACACTAGGAGTACCTAACTCCTCTCTCAAACAACAACCTCCACCGAGGCCAACAACCAACAACAACCACCTCTACCGAAGAGGTTTACAACCAAACTCAATCACCTCACACTTGAGGGATACAAACCAAACTCCACCTCTACCAAAGAGGGAGCAAACCAATCACCCGATCACCTCTACCTAAGAGGGATACAAAAGAATAAGGGTGTTTACAATAAGTAGTTCCAAAAACCACAAACTCAATCTCTCTTTTCTTTTCTCTTTTCTTTTCCACAAAAACAAGATCCTAAATGGATTAGGATAGGTGATAGTTCAAGTGTGGAAACTAGGTGTTTGGAAAACAAGCAACAAAGAAAAACACTTGGGAAAATCCTTGCAAAAGATATAGAATGAAAACCAAGACAAATCTCCCAAATTCCTATTTTCTTTGATTTTTCCAAAAACCTAAAACAATAAAGATTAAGTCTTTTTAGCACAAAAACTATTTTGAAAACACTGTAAAAACACTAGTAAAGGTCAGGAAATTTTGGCATAAAAATCTTGAGGAGAAACTCCAAACAATAGGGTTTATATAGGCCAAATTCAAAACTAGCCGTTAGGCTGACGTGTCAGCCTGACAGGCCTGGCGGTCGACCGCCCGGTCGACCGTCCAATGGTCAAAAAATAGCCGTTGACAGCTGCCGGTCGACTGGTCGGTCGACCCGAACAACCCGAGAGCAATCTGCTCTCAGTCGGTCGACCGCACGGTCGACCGTCTACAAAACAGCCGACGTGCACGGTTTTGTGCACGTCCGGTCGACTGTCCGGTCGACCGGTAGCTTGGCCCAGTCGACTGTCCCAGTCGACCGGCCCAACCTGGCAGACAGCAAAAATAGGTCAGATTGAAACATATTTTTGAGGTCTAAAACGTTCGAATTTGGGAATAAGTATATATGATGAAGTTGTAGATATTGAAGTCTTCTTTCTAATGCAACTTAAATCAAATCAATATCATTTCAGAATTGAAAGTTATCAATAAAATACTAAAAGGTGTCAAAACAGAAACTGTAAACTGTTTTCAGAACAAGAATAGATTTCAACCAAATATTTGACAACTTTAAAATTAGAATCAGAAAATGGTTATTAAATAAGAAATTTAGATCTGAAAGTTATCTTTGAAATTCAAGTTAAATCATGTTATTTGAATATAAAAAAAAAAAGTTATGATAATAACTATAGAAGGGTGTCAAGCCTTGAAATCCAAAACCGATTCAATCAAAAACCAAACATATTGAATTTATGTGTGTGTATTGTGAACTTGAGCATATAACTATACTAAGCTTTACAAATGGATCTAAAACACACTAAACTAAACTATGGATACCTAAGTCTTTGAGTCATCAAGAAGACTTGCTCTCAAACGCGATCCACCGAGTGCAAAGGTATGATCTTTAAGCTTTGGCACCGGAATCACCATGATAAGCTTCTAAACACTTCATGTTGAAGCTAATCATCAACTAATATCTTGCTAATGATCTGAAACTTAGAATCACAAGATTATTAGTAAACATAACTACATGAATGAGTCATCATCAAAACTAGAGTGGAAGGCCTTTGGGCCAACAATCTCCCCCTTTTTGATGATGACAAAACTCATGGAGTTATATATGCATGGATTAAAGTTAAGCTTCAAAGAAGCTCCCCTTAACTCATGCATAAACAAATAAACAATAAGTATGCAATGAATGACAATGCATATAAACATGATGCTCTAGATACTAATGAAATATTCAACACAAAACATACTCTAGATACCAAATAAAATATAAAACATAAAACAAGTTCTCTAAAACAAATACATGCATACAAAGAAGACATGCATATAACACCAAATTCTTCTCCCCCTTTTTGTCAATCATCAACAAAGGGGTAAAAACATAAAACAAAAAAAAAAAATTTTCTCCCCTTTTTGTCAAAAACAAAAGGATCAAGAAGGGGTGACTACAAACATGATATCAATTAAAAAATATGTCAATGAAGCATCTTGATACCAAATGAAAATAAACAAAGATTAATAAATGTTATATGCTATATACATTCATGAAGAGGAAGACGCTAAGTTAGCTTCTCTACACATATGCATTACATGAAAGAGGGATGTTAAGCCCTAATTCACATAACACACATTATGTAATGAATAAGAGGAGATGTGAAGCTCCCCCTACACACGTGTACCACATAAGGAAGAGATGTTAAGCTCTTCAATACACAATACACTCAACATGAATCTATATGAAGAGATGTTTAAGCTCTTCTTGCATATAAGAAATTTAAATCAAAACTTTTGTATTTTACTTTACACAAAATTTTTAGATACCAATTTAAAACACAAGACATCTTGATATCAATTGAAATCAAACATAATAAAGTTTGAATGTCTAAACACAAATTTTGATACCAATTGTAAATGTTTTACCAATTAAAAAAATTTACATAGAAACATTGATACCAATTATAAGAATTGTTCATTTTAAACAATATATAAACACAAAGTGTGGGAGTATAAATATGTTATACAAAATCAAATTTGCTCCCCCTTTATGAATTACAAACTAAAATGATGCATAGTCTTGATATCAATTTAAAAGTGATCAATTTAAATAAAATGAAACTCAAGCACTAGCATAAACACAAACGTATATATATATGGAAAATAGATACCAAATGAAATTGATATTCTTGAAGTTGAAGCATACATATATAAACAAATATATGAGTACACCAAAGAATCAAATTGATACCGATTGAAAGAGTTTAATGATACCAATTGACATAACAATAAGTTCAATTGTATACATCATATTATAACGAAGAATACGAACTAGTTAAAATGAAAAGTTTTGTTAACTAGTACGAAATCCTTCAAGCAAGGAATAAATACAAATCATTTTTCATAAAATATGAAAATCACATGATAATCATCACTCTAATCAATAAAGCATAATTTGACTCATGAAAATAAAACATGAGCAAGGCAATAAATATAAGTGTACAAGTAAAATGTGAAGACCATAATCATGAAAATTTGCATTAAGCTCTTTTTAAATTCCTTTAAACAAAAATTCATCAAAAACATGAGAATCATAAAAACTACTTAATCTTCAAGGCATATGTATGTCTAGTATAAACTAAAATATACATACATATCCAAAACTCAACGAGTCCACAAAAGTAAATGCATGAAGGCACGTGGCTCAAAAGGATATTCATGTATATCTAATAGTTTGGACAAGGTAAACATATACATGAAGTTTAAATACCAATTCAAAGAAAACATGAAAAGCATGAAAAGTATGAAAATTTAGCTTTTCATTAAAACAATTTGATACCAATTCTTTTCAAGGTATATGTATGATTTGTCAACACAAGAAGTATACATACATATCCCTTAAACACACTTTGAGTCCATAATAGATATTTGCATGAAAGGCAAATGACTCAAGGGGTATACATGTATATCTTCAAGTTTGGCAAAATACACATATACATGAAATGAAAACTCATAATCATAAAAACAAATACCAAAAATGGAATACAAGTTTAAAATGTATGAATCATCAAAACTAGACTATACTAGCACATCTAATGGGAACAAACAAGCATTCAATCCCAAACATATATAGATTTATTTGTAGCCCATCATATGTACAAATATAAATCCTAGTCTTAATGAAAACTAACATCTAAACATATATTCAAAACATGAAGTTTCAAAACAAACACGAATATTATTTTGCTATATAAAACAAGCAAAGATTCATCAAAAATTCTTTTATCAAACTTCTAGGTATATGTATGATTCATCCAAATTTAACAATATACATACATATCCCAACCGTAAACGAGTCTATTAAAAGTATTTGCATGAAGGCAAAAGACTCATGGGTATACATGTATATTTATTAGTTTTGAATTCAAAATACATATACATGAAGTAAAAGCATGAAAATAGGCATAGCAAGTATAAATGAAGGAATCATCAAAACTAGCTTATACGTGTGCATGTAGTGAATACAAATGAGCATGAAGTTCAATCATATATAAATTGATTTGTTCTCACTATGTGTACATGTATACATGCATGTTTTGATAAAATCTACATCTAAACTAGTTTATACCACATAAAGCATAAAACAAAAAATCATCATGAGAAAACTAAAACATGATTACTATGTAAATTCACATGTATTAGATTCATGATGTACATTATAGCTAAACAAAAGGTGAGAACACTAAATATGGGTTCATATAAGCAAGTGTGTCTCAAATACTATACATGTATGTCAAGGATCTAATAAACATGGCATGTACATACTAATCCATAGACAATGAAAACATGCTATAAAACAAATGTTTATGAAAGCATGTAAACTATAATAAGGAGTTAGGAATTGTTACCAAAACCTAGAAGGCAACTCTCCTTTGACTCCAAGACATGGTGGTCATCTCCACCAAAACTTCCCTTGAAAGTGATGCATCCAAATGATTTCCTTTAAGTCCGGAACGCATCCACTTCAAGGTGTCATCACTCTCACGTCATGTGAGAGCCCACACCTACATCAAAAATAATAGGAGGGGTGGTCTTTGGTACCCATACTCTTTTGGGTTCATGGGGGTTAGTCCCTTCTCTAACCCAAACAAAATTCTTTGCTAAATTAGGAGTATGTAATCTATCATAACAAAATTTAGCAAGGTGGCCCTTACGTCCACAATATGTACAAGTGTACACATGAGCATACATATGGTGATGGGTGTGTCCGTGAGAAGCATGTGTATGCCGTGGAGGGTGTGCATGCATATAGGATGGAACTTGTTTCTTTCGAACCAAGGTTTCCAACCGTGAGTGATTCATGGCACATTGGCTCATAGTGGAGCCCAAACAATCAACCTTCTTCTTAAGCATGGATATATCATTATCAATTAAAGAAGAGGTGGCACATGCAATAGGTGAAGTGTGTGATACTACACTAGCATGGCAAACATGTGCAACAATCTTATTTTGCAAAACAATATTCTTATCTAAACAAACATTCAACTCATTTGAAATAGAAATAATTTTATTTTTCAAATCAACATTCTCTTTTAAAACAAAATCAACTTTTGAGGACAAATTTTCATTTTTCTTCAAAAGAGCATGGCAATCATTTTTAGATTTTAAAAATTCATTTTCTTTAAGTGCAAGTTCTAATTGAGATCTCAATGAATCCCTTTCATTATAGACCTCAACCTTCTCTTGCAAAACATTGTTAAGTCTAGCATGCAAACTTTTATTTTCATTATTAATGCCTAGACTCTTCTTTTTCAACAAATTATATTTATCTATTAATTTTTCACAAACAATAGATAGTTCTTCATTCAAAGCATGGGGATCAACATAATCATTTGAAGAACTAGCACAATCATCACTATCTAAGTGGGTTTCCGAGTGTACCTCAAGGGAGTCATTCCCTTGGACCATGAAGCATTGTGATTCGGATTCTCCACTAGATTCCTCTTCCTTTTGGATTTGTATTTGAAGCTCGGAGGTGGTGGTTGTTGTCAATTTGTTCCACACTGCAAAGGCGGAATCAATATTAGAAACATGCATAAGATATTCTTTTGAAAGTGTGCTTCTAATAGCCTCAAGGGCTTGTGCATTGGCCCCTATATGAATGCAATTACCAAGATAGCATTTCTTGGTAGCCGCAAGGAAAACATGTAAACCTAGGGTTTGTAGGTAAATGGACATCCTAGTCTTCCAAACAAGAATGTTGGAAGCATCATACATAGGTGGGGTCATGAAGTCCATGGCAAACTATATGAGTGTGCAAACACGCAAATGCAAACAATAGACTAGCAGCCAAATGGATCTCACTCCTAGGATGTTAAGCCTAATATCAGGAGCACTAGCTCTGATACAAATTGAAAGTACACCTAGAGGGGGGGTGAATAGGTGTAAATGCTAATCTAAGACTAAATGAAAAACTTAATGCTCTAAATGCGGAAGCTAATGCAAATGTTGCACAAACTAATACAATATAACAAGTGTAGCCGAATTCCCCTTGCGAGGCTCTGGACTAACTCCTCTTGATTCCCCTTGAAATGGGTTGAGGCGCTATGTGAAGCTCTTGTTGGATGAGTATAAGTTAGGCACACACACAAGCAATCCAAGCAATGTGCACACACAATCAAGCCAAGCAATCAAGGATATAGCAATATGAATTATGCAATGGCAACACAAGCAATGTAAATGATATGGCAATAAGAATGATGCTATGCACAAATATAAAGTGAGAGAGAGTTAAAGAGACAAGTGGAGCAAACGCAAACACAGCGATATGTTTCGAGGTTCGAGCACCTTGCTCTACATCCCCGCCTACACCACCGTGTAGGATTTCCAATCCACTATCAACGTCCACCGAGGACTCCCACCGAGGGAACCTTCACCGAGAAGGATTTGTTACAACACTAGGAGTACCTAACTCCTCTCTCAAACAACAACCTCCACCGAGGCCAACAACCAACAACAACCACCTCTACCGAAGAGGTTTACAACCAAACTCAATCACCTCACACTTGAGGGATACAAACCAAACTCCACCTCTACCAAAGAGGGAGCAAACCAATCACCCGATCACCTCTACCTAAGAGGGATACAACAAGAATAAGGGTGTTTACAATAAGTAGTTCCAAAAACTACAAATTCAATCTCTCTTTTCTTTTCTCTTTTCTTTTCCACAAAAACAAGATCCCAAATGGATTAGGATAGGTGATAGCTCAAGTGTGGAAACTAGGTGTTTGGAAAACAAGCAACAAAGAAAAACACTTGGGAAAATCCTTGCAAAAGATATAGAATGAAAACCAAGACAAATCTCCCAAATTCCTATTTTCTTTGATTTTTCCAAAAACCTAAAACAATAAAGATTAAGTCTTTTTAGCACAAAAACTATTTTGAAAACACTATTAAAACACTAGTAAAGGTCAGGAAATTTTGGCATAAAAATCTTGAGGAGAAACTCCAAACAATGGGGTTTATATAGGCCAAATTCAAAACTAGCCGTTAGGCTGACGTGTCAGCCTGACAGGCCTGGCGGTCGACCGCCCGGTCGACCGTCCAACGGTCAAAAAATAGCCGTTGACAGCTGCCGGTCGACTGGTCGGTCGACCCGAACAACCCGAGAGCAATCTGCTCTCAGTCGGTCGACCGCACGGTCGACCGTCTACAAAACAGCCGACGTGCACGGTTTTGTGCACGTCCAGTCGACTTGCCGGTCGACCGGTAGCTTGGCCCAGTCGACTGTCCCAGTCGACCGGCCCAACCTGGCAGACAGCAAAAATAGGTCAGATTGAAACACATTTTTGAGATCTAAAACGTTCGAATTTGGGAATAAGTATATAGGATGAAGTTGTAGATATTGAAGTCTTCTTTATAATGCAACTTAAATCAAATCAATATCATTTCAGAATTGAAAGTTATCAATAAAATACTAAAAGGTGTCAAAACAGAAACTGTAAACTGTTTTCAGAACAAGAACAGATTTCAACCAAATATTTGACAACTTTAAAATTAGAATCAGAAAATGGTTATTAAATAAGAAATTTAGATCTGAAAGTTATCTTTGAAATGCAAGTTAAATCATGTTATTTGAATATAAAAATAAAAAGTTATGATAATAACTATAGAAGGGTGTCAAGCCTTGAAATCCAAAACCGATTCAATCAAAAACTAAACATATTGAATTTATGTGTGTGTATTGTGAACTTGAGCATATCAACTATACTAAGCTTTACAAATGAATCTAAAACACACTAAACTAAACTATGGATACCTAAGTCTTTGAGTCATCAAGAAGACTTGCTCCCAAACGCGATCCACCGAGTGCAAAGGTATGATCTTTAAGCTTTGGCACCGGAATCACCATGATAAGCTTCCAAACACTTCATGTTGAAGCTAATCATCAACTAATATCTTGCTAATGATCTGAAACTTAGAATCACAAGATTATTAGTAAACATAACTACATGAATGAGTCATCATCAAAACTAGAGTGGAAGGCCTTTGGGCCAACAATCTTTACTACATGAACTGATACAGATTTCCGGATCATCCCATGGATTGGTTTTCGAATCGCCAGTATATCGGGTCCATAACGGGTACAAATCCGAATTGGATCCGAACCTCCTGTTACCCGGTTCGGGTCTCACGAGCGGATCTGTATCACTGCAACACATAACCATACCCACATAGAATATACTCATACACACATAATTACACACCCACAGTACACATACACATGTACTCACACTAATATAATATACGCACGCACTAATATACACCTGCACACACATTCACCAATACACACTTATAATATATAATTACATTACACACACACCGCCCCCCATGCACTAATGATACTCACATGCGCAAGTCCTCAATGGATGCACATCCACGCATGCCCATGCACACACCCACGCATGCCCATGCACACACACGAATATAAATCACACAAGCACACATATTATATCACACATAAATACACATTATTACATAATATTGTAAATTAACAGAGAAGGAAAGAGGTAAAGAGAAGGGAGAGAGAGACTCATAGCCTGAAGAGGGGCTACCGTGGCCACGACGAAGCTCGCGAAGGAGGCGGAGATGCCGGAGGACTCGCGGAGGAGGCGGAGGATACCAGAGCTCGCCGACGGAGACGGAAGAGACGGAGGTCGCCGATAACTAGCCGGAGGAGAGGAGGAGAAGGGGAAGTTCGCTAGAGTGTTGCCGGCGCTCGTTGGAGAGGAAGGAGAGGGGCACGACTTCCTGTTGGAGGAAGGGGGTGATGGTGACGCAAGTGGCTGTCGCAGAAGGGGGGCTCGACCAAGGAAGATGGCATAGAGGAAGTGGGGGTTGCTCGGGGCTCAGCAAGTGTGACAGCCATGGGGAACGACAGCAAGCCAAGGGGAAGGAGCAGCTACGCGTGGCCTGAAGGCTCCGGGGTAAAGAGGGAGCAGCACATGGGATGCAGAGCTAGTTGAGTAGTGCCAGGGAGGGCTTCCATGGGCATATGGGCTGTGTATAAGGTGCTCGGCCAGGATGGAGGTGAAGTATGGCGTGCTGTTTGTTGCATGGAGATGGGCTGCCGACGTATGGGGAATGGCATGGCATGGAGAAGGTCGAGGTGGTGGCGAAGCTCGATGTAAGAAACCAGAGTACACGATGATTGAGGAGGAGAGGAGGCGCAGCCATAAGCATTGGGAGCTCACCATGGGAAGAATGAAGTAGGTCGGCTATGAAGGGAGTTCGCGGGTGCCGGAGATGGTGCACTCGCGAAGCTCCGGCGAGGTGGCTTGCAGGGCGTGGAGGGGAGGAGCACTCGGCCAAGGACTTGGTGCACGTTGGGAGGTCCAGATGCGGCAGTAAGGGGAGAAGCGGCCATTGCATGGGTGGGTTTTGTAAACGAAAAAGGGGAGGAAAAGATTAAGGTGGATGATATAATGTTGGTGGTTGTTGAGAAAAATGAGGATTAGCTTATATTAGGATTAAATTAGTTAAGATTAAGATTTTATTGTTAGGATTAGGATTAAATATAGGGTAAAGGGTTTAGGTTTCTATGGGATGTGGGTTTGGAAAACGGGTCTCACGGGTTGGGTTTAATTGCTTGGGTTTGGATAACAGATATTAGGTAGGGGCTAAATGGGTATGGGTGGAGATGAAACAATAATCTTTATAATATTATTAATAACAATAATACATAATAGCAATATTACTAATTGATAATAACAACAATTGAAATTAACAATAATATTAATCATAATAATAATAATAATTTACAATAATAACAGCAATAATAATATCAAACTAATAATAATACTAATTAATAATCATAATAACAACAATAATAATGCTTACACTACATTAACAATGATAATAAAAATAATAACACTAATAATAATAATAATAGTAACAATAATAATCTTAATGAAATAATAATAGTAATAATTGCTACTGATAATATCAATTAATAATAATTATAATAATAATAATAAATCAGTAATTAAAATGTTGGTAGAAAATAATGGTAATAATATATAAAACTAAATATGCATTTATTATCTCAAAATAATTTTATATATTTAATAATAATAATAGTTATAAATCAAGTTAATGTATAATAATAAGATAATCAGTAAAGTGAAATAAATAATGAGAAAAAATATAATATTTTAAATTAGGGATATTACATTCTACCCACCTTATGTCCTCAAAATTTTCATAAAGCAGGGAATGATAAAAAGAATTCAAAATCAAAAGAGAAGACAAAGAAGCTTCAACGTCGCCTCTCGGCACATCTTAAATCCATCACGCTTCCGCTGCGCCACTCTGATTTCTGCTACCGGCTTCAGCATGGAGCGACCAATTCCAAGAGATAAAATAAGGGAAAGAGAATCAAAAGAAGTATAAGAATCAAGATGGAATCCAAGTCACTCTAAAGGAAGTGTTGAAATTATGGATATCAAAGGATCAAGAAATGGAATTCCAAAGGTAGGACGGTCAATTCCAAATGAAGTCAATTTCATAATGGATAATATATATATATATATATATATATATATATATATATATATATATATATATATATATATATATATATATATATATATATTGTAGTGTCACTATAACTCATTTTCAATTACCGGTTAGAGCTAGGCTTTCTTGCGAAACAAAAGTCAAAGATCAAGATCGCAAGTTGAAAACCTAGCTCTGATACTAAGAAAATCCTGTCACGTCCCGTTTCTCAAAATACGTGGAAACTGAGTCGCAATAAGACTCGACGACGTATATATACGAGGAAAATACCTCACATATATACGCTAAGCCTAAAGAAATCTGAACAAGTAATAAAAATTCACTATGATAAATTAATATCACTGCAATATGACATATAAGTATGGACGCATGATATCATATAAAAATAACTAGAATAAAAATAGAATGTAATATACAGGAATCAAGAAAAGTACAAAAACAGGAATAAAAAGAAGCAAGAATACCAGAATCAAATAGGGAGAAACTCCAGCTCCTCGCGAAGTCGTACGAGCTCAACGAACACCTGAACAATATAATAAAGCGTCTAATATCTGGACGTGCAAATCCAGGGTCGTCAGAAGAGATCTAATTAGTGTATAAGAAAAAGGGGAGTGCTCGTGCATATAAACTGTGTGTACAAAATAATAAGAAGTTTAAAGCTGGGAATAAAAGATAGCTGAATAATAATAACATGAATAAGTTTGCAGATAAAAGACAACTAATACAACTGTAAACAAGCAACTGATGTCACGATGTGTAAACTAACATATGTCACTAGTCTGGCATACAATCCAGTCATGTGTACAATCATATGTCTATCATAGTTTATATATATACAATCAGGTACAATATACTATAAATAGTTCATTATTATTTATTATGTCAGTGAACACCAATTGCCACTTGTAATAAACGCATCTCATACTCGCATACTACATGTGTAATCAGGGTCTTAAATTATTGAAACTGATTGATTGGAAATATTGTCCATACTTTAAGTGGGTGCCGTACATACCTGGGACCACGATCTCAGTTTCCTAGCACTAAACCAGGCCATACCGCTAGGTACTCAATAATAATAATCTCATTGTGAAAACAGTGGAACAATAACTGTACAGATGGGATGTCAGTCATCCCCCAAGAACCCTGCAGTGGAACCCTCAGTTGGCTGCGCACCCTATATCCTTGGTTCACCCAAAATACAGACGCTGTCTCCTCCATCAAATTTCCCAATCTTAGTGTAAGTTATCCATTTTCATTATTATTTAATTCAGTTAATACAATTAGGATCATGTTACTTAGAATACTAGGATGATACAGTGATAGTAACATTAATCGTATAAATGGTGAACAGTAATCACAACAGTGAATAGTAACAGTAACCGCGTATACGATGAATAGAGCTGCACCGAATGTTACGGTTAACAATACTTTCCCAGTAACTTTCTATAACATAGAACAATATAGTAACATATCCTGTACCGTCTAGTCAATGTGCTATCTCATATAAAACTGACCAAGACCTCATCCATCGATATTATATCTGTAACTGATCCATCAACTCATAATCTCAAAAGCAATTCTCGTGAACATCACATATCAATCCATGTTAAAGCATCTGATATATGGTAAACCATTACCTCAATAAATCAATAGTCTACTATCTCATTCCTGTCGATCTACTTTAATCCTTTATATTATCATTATATCCATCTTCTAGTTATTAATATATCAGAGTCTCACACAAACAGTCAGCTACATCTAGTCATATCCTTACTATCAAATAATAGTAAGATCATCGATTACGATCATCACATATTCTCACTTTTATAAAGATCAATCACAATGTCCATATACTGAGATAACAATCCAACTGTATACAAGTCTAAGACACTAAATCTGACCAATCTAGTCAAATACATTTCTCAACCAAAAGTCAACTATACTCCAATCAATACCACTAATAATCAAAGTCCAATATCCAATCTTTTAATAAAGATACATTTTATTGAAGCGTCCACAGTATCTAATTGAATTTCCATCAAAATAATTACCAAATAATTGTCTGATAAGTACTTTACATGAAATGTACTAGTCATCTACAAATATAAACTAGGCCAATCACTTGGTCCGGTCAAGTCACAGTCTAAGACATACCACAATCAGTCCGGAATCCAGAACAATAAACAATCTACGCATGAAATGATAGGACAAAAATATCTCGGTAACAACCACCAAGTCCATATATGTCTAGTATCCAGACTATATCTAATTTATCATCACTAAAATATTCACTTTCCCACAATATAGTAATCTGTGATTTCTACTCTACTGTATATCTGTATAATTCACAAATCAACTAATCTGCCCCGCTCCCTTATCTTTAGTAAAATACTATTCTAATAAAAGTCACTGACCAATCCAAGCATGAATAGATCCAATAAATTCAATATGTAAGAAATCGATAAATGGAAACATGTACTACCCAGTATAAAAAATATCGTGTCCACATTTATTAAACATCAACAATATATTAATTCTATTCTCCACCCTCAAGTCAATCTTTTCTCAATTATAATCCAATGGTAGGTTCAACATAAAAGACCCGATATATCAATGAAGCAATAGTTTTATTAATTAATCCTTAAATTTACTATTTAATTTCTCATCCAGTTATTACTAATAAGGAAAAACAAGACTAATGGTCAATTGCTTAAAATACCAGAATAAATCAGTAACAGTGTAAATGACATATCAATAAAACAGCATCAGGGCATCATGATATAATAATAATTGCCAGCATGAACAGAATAATATAGGAATCATATATACGTTAGAATGACACATTGAAACGCTGAATTTAAAATAGATTAATCCAACACTCACATGAAATGACATGGTTTTAGATCCGAATCGTCGTCCTGTCTTCATTGCACGAACTATACGGATCTCTGGATCATCCCATGGATCGGTCTTCGAATTGCCAGTCTATCGGGTCCATAACGGTCACAAATCAGAATTGGATCCGAGCCTCCTGTTACCGGGTTTGGGTCTCACGAGCGGATCCGTATCGCTGCAACACGCAACCATACCCACATAGTATATACTCTGACACACTTATATAATTACACACTCACAGTACACAGGTGCACATGTACTCACACGGATACAATATACACACGCACTAATATACACTCGTACACACATTCACCAATACACACGTATAAATATATATATATATATATATATATATATATATATATATATATATATAATATATATATATATATATATATATATATATATATATATATATATATATATATATATATATATATGCACTAATGATACTCACATGCGCAAGTTCTCAATGGATACACACCCACGCATGCCCATGCAAACGCACAAATATAAATCACACAAGCACACATAGTATATCACACATAAATACACATTATTACATGATATTGTAAATTAACAGAGAAGAAAAGAGGTAAAGAGACGGGGAGGGAGAGACTCATAGCCTGAAGAGGGGCTGCAGTGGCCACGACGGAGCTCGCGGAGGAGGTGGAGGATACCGGAGGACTCGCGGAGGAGGCGGAGGATGCCAGAGCTCGCCGACAGAGACGGAAGAGACGGAGGCCGCTGATGACTCGCCAGAAGAGAGGAGGAGAAGGGGAAGTTCGCCAGAGTGCTTCCGACGCTCGTCGAAGAGGAAGGAGAGGGGCACAACATGCTATTGGAGGAAAGGGTGATGGTGACACACATGGCTGTTGCGGAGGGGGCTCGGCCAAGGAAGATGGCATGGAGGAAGTGGGGGTTGCTTGGGGCTCGGCAAGTGTGACAGCCATGGGGTACGACAGCAAGCCAAGGGGAAGGAGCAGCTGCGTGTGGCCTGGAGGCTCCGGGGTAGAGAGGGAGCAGCAGCACATGGGATGCAGAGCTGGTTGAGTAATGCAAGGGAGGGCTGCCATGGGCCACAGGCTGTGTATAAGGTGTTCAGCCAGGATGCAGGTGAATTATGGCCTATTGTTTGTTGCGTGGAGATGGGCTGCCGAGGTGTGGGGAATGGCATGGCATGGAGAAGGTCGAGGTGGTGGCGAAGCTCAATGTCAGAGACCGGAGTACACGATGGTTGAGGAGAGGAGGCGATGCCATGGGCATTGGGAGCTCACCATGGCGAGAATGAAGTAGGTTGGCCATGAAGGGAGTTCGCGAGTGCCGGAGATGGTGCATTCGCGGAGCTCCGGCAAGGTGGCTTGCATGGCGCGAAGGGGAGGAGCTCTCAGCCAAGGACTTGGTGCGCGTGAGGAGGTCCAAGTGCGACAGGAAGGGGAGAAGCGGCCATTGCATGGGTGGGTTTTGTAAACAAAAAAGGGGAGGAGAAGATTAAGGTGGATGATATAATGTTGGTGGTTGTTGAGAAAAATGAGGATTAGCTTAGATTAGGATTAAGTTAGTTAAGATTAAGATTTTATTGTTAGGATTAGGATTAGATATAAGGTAAAGGGTTTAGGCTTCTATGGGTTGTGGGTTTGGATAACGGGTCTAACGGGTTGGGTTTAATTGCTTGGGTTTGGATAATAGATATTAGGTAGGGGCTAAATGGGTATGGTGGAGATGAAACAATAATCTTAATAATATTATTAATAACAATAATACATAATAGCAATATTACTAATTGATAATAACAACAATTGAAATTAACAATAATATTAATCATAATAATAATAATTTACAGTAATAACAGCAATAATAATATCAAACTAATAATAATACTAATTAATAATCATAATAACAACAATAATAATGCTTACACTACTTTAACAATGATAATAAAAATAATAACACTAATAATAATAATAGTAACAATCATAATCTTAATGAAATAATAATAGTAATAATTACTACTGATAATATCAATTAATAATAAATAAAAAAATCTGTAATTAAAAATGTTGGTAGGAAATAATGATAATAATATATAAAACTAAATGAGCATTTACTATCTCAAAATAATTTTGTATATTTAATAATAATAATAGTCATAAATCAAGTTAATGTATAATAATAAGATAATCAGTCAGGTGAAATAAATATTAGAAAAAAATACAATATTTTAAACTAAGGATATTACATTCTACCCACCTAATAAAAATTTCGTCCTTGAAAATTTCATAAAGTAGGGAATGGTAAAAGGAATTCAAAATCAAAAGAGAAGACAAACAAGCTTCAATGCGCCTCTCGGCATATCATAAATCCACCAGGTTTCTGCTGCGCTACTCTGACTTCTACTACCAGCTTCAGCATGGAGAGATCAGTTCCAAGAGATAAAATCAGCGAAAGAGAATCAAAAGAAGGATAGAAATCAAGATGGAATCCAAGTCACTCTAAAGGAAGTGTTGGAATCATGAATATCAAAAGATCAAGAAATGAAATTCTAAAGGAAGGACGGTCAATTCCAAATAGAGTCAATATCATAATGGATAATATATGCGTATTGCAGTGTAATTATATCTCGTTTCAAGTTACCGGTAAGAGCTAGGTTTTCTTACGAAACAAAAATCAAAGATCAAGATCGCAAGTCGAAAATCGGGCTCTGATACCAAGAAAACCCTGTTACGCCCCGCTTCCCAAAATACGTGAAAATGGAGTTGCCGCGAGAGTCGGCGAAATATATACGCGAGAAAAATATCCCACTTATACACACTAAGCCTAAAGTAACCCGAACAAGTAATAAAAATATACTGCGGTAAATCAATATCACAGCAATATGACATATAAGCATCCACGCATGATATCATATAAAAAGAACTGGAATAAAGACTGAATCTGATATACAAGAATCAAGAAAAGTACAAAAATAGGAATAAAAGAGGCAAGAATACTAGAATCAAATAGGGAGAAACTCTAGCTCCTCGCGAAGCGTACGAGCTCAATGAACATCTGAACAATATAATAAAGCATCCAATATCTGAACGTGTAAATCCAGGGTTATCAGAAGAGATTTAATGAGTGTATAAGAAAAGGGGGAGTGCTCGTGCATATAAACAGTGTGTAAAAAATAACAATAAGTCTAAAACTGAAAATAAAAAATAGTTGAATAATAATAACATGAATAAGTCTGCAGATAAAAGACAACTAATTCAACTATAAACAAATAACTGATGTCAAGATGTGTAACCTAACATATGTCACTAGTCTAGTATACAATCGAGTCATGTGTACAATCATATGTCTATCATAGTTTATATATATACACAGTCAGGTGATTACAGTCAGTCACAATATATTATGAACAGTTCATTATTATTTATTATGTCAGCGAACACCAATTGTCACTTGTAATAGACGCACTCCATACTATGCCTACTACACGTGTCAATCAGTTTCCTAAAATATTGAAACTGTTTGGTTAGAGATATTGTCCATATTTTAGGTGGGTCCTGTACATACCCAGGACCACGACCTCAGTTTCCTGACGCTAAATAAGGCTGTACCGTTAGGTACTCAGTAACAGTAACAGCAATCTAACTGTAAAAACAGTGAAACAATAACAGTACAGATGGGATGTCAGTCATCCCCTGGGAATCCTGCAGTGGAACCCTCACTCGGCTGCGCAACTTGTATCTTAGGTCTACCCAAAATACAGATGTTGTCTCCTCTATCAATTTTCTCAATTCCAATGTAAGTTGTCCATTGTCATTATTATTTAATTTAGTTAAAACAATCAGGATCATGTTACTTAGAATACCGGGACGATAACGTGACAATAACAGTACAATATAACAATCAACAGTAAACGTATACATGGTGAACAATTATCAAAACAGTGAACAGTAACAGTAACCGTGTATACGATGAATAGAGCTGTACCGAGTGTTACAGTATAATAATATTTTCCCAGTAACTTTCTGTAACATGGAACAATACAGTAACATGTCATGTACCGTCTAGTTAATGTGCTATCTCATATAAAACTGACCAAGACCTCATCCATCGATATTATATCTGTAACTAATCCATCAACTCATAATCTCAAAAGTAATTCTCGTGAACATCACATATCAATACATATTAAAGTATCTTATATGGTAGACCATCACCTCAATAAATCAATAACCAGCTATCTCATTCCTGTCGATCTACTATAATCCTTTATATTATCAGTATATCCATCTTCTAGTTACCAATATATCAGAGTCTTACACAAACAGTCAGCTACATCTAGTCATATTCTCACTAACGATAACAGTAAGATCATCGATCAAGATCATCACATATTCTCACTTTATAAAGACCAATTACAATATCCATATACTGAGATAACAATCCAACTGCATACAAGTCTAAACCACTAATTCTGACCAATCCAGTCAAACCCATTTCTCAACCAAAAGTTAACTATACTCAAATCAAGACCACTGATAATCCAAGTCCAATATTTAGTCTTTTAATAAAGATACATCCTATTGAAACGTCCACAGTATTTCCCATCAAAATAATCACCAAATAATTGTCTGAAAGTACTTTACATGAAATGTACTACTCATCCACAAACATGAACTAGGCTAATCACTAGGTTCAGTCAAATCACAGTCTAAGGAATACCACAATCAGTCTGAAATTCAGAACAGTGAACAATCTACGTATGAAATGATAGGACAAGAATATCTCAGTAACAGCTACCAAGTCCATATATGTCTAGTATCCAGAGTGTATCTAATTTATCATCACTAAAATATTCACTTTCCCACAATATAGTAAGCTGTGCTTTCTACTCTACTATATATCTGTATAATTCACAAATCAACTAATCTGGTCCGCTCCCCTATCTCTAGTAAAATACTATTCCAATAAAAGTCACTGACCAATCCAAGCATGAATAGATCCAATAAATTCAATATGTAAGAAATCGATGAATGGAAACATGTACTAACCAGCACAAAAAATATCGTGTCCACATTTATTAAACATCAACGGTATATTCAATCCATTCTCCACCCTCAAGTCAATCTTCACTCAATTATAATCCACCGGTAGGCCCCAGCATAAAAGACCCAATATATCAATGAAGGAATAATCTTATTAATTAATCCTCAAATTTAAAACTTAATTTCTCATCTGGTTATTACTAATAAGGAAAAACAAGACTAATGCTCACTTACCTAGAATACCGGAATAAATCAATAATAATGTAAATGGCATATCAATAAAACAACATCAGGGCATCATGATATAACAATAATTGCCGGCATGAACAGAATAATATAGG
This sequence comes from Agave tequilana, assembly GCA_038442645.1. Taxonomy (NCBI): domain Eukaryota; kingdom Viridiplantae; phylum Streptophyta; class Magnoliopsida; order Asparagales; family Asparagaceae; genus Agave; species Agave tequilana. The sequence continues at coordinate 62,943 of JAVJIF010018342.1, read as the reverse complement.
AATCATATATACATTAGCATGATACTGAAAAACACCTAGAGGGGAGGGTGAATAGGTGCAAGTGCTAATCTAGTGAACTAAGTGCTCTAAATGCGGAAGCTTAAAAACAATTTTGCAACACACTTAATACAACACACAAGTGTAGCCGAATTCCCCGTGAAGGGCTCTGGACTAACTCCTCTTGATTCCCCTTGAATGGGTTGAGGTGCTATGTGAAGATCTTGTGGTTAAGTATAAGTGAGGCACACACACAAGCATATAATAGATAAGGCAATATGAATCAATGCAATGCAACACAAGCAATATGAATAATATGAATGAAGTGAAAGATGCTATGCACAACACAAATAGAGAGAGAGTTGAGAGATAATGGATCAAACGTAAAGGCCAAGATATGTTTCGAGGTTCGAGCCCCTAGCTCTACATCCCCGCCTATACCACCGTGTAGGATTTCCAATCCACTATCTCCCACCGAGGGAACCTCTACCGAAGAGGATTTGTTACAACACTAGGAGTACCAAACTCCTCTCTCAAACAACCACCTCACAACCGAGGGGTAGGCCCGTAGCCAATACAACCACAACACCTCTACCGAAGAGGGTTACAAACACCAACTCCACCTCTCACTAGAGGGAGCAAACAACAACCAACTCCACCTCTCACTAGAGAGAGCAAACCACAATCCTCAACCTCTACCGAAGAGGGAGCAACCCAATCAAAGCAAGGGTTTTACAACAAGTGGTTACAAAGACCACAAACTCTCTTTCTTTTCTCTTTTCCACAAAAATAAGATCCTAAATAGATTATGATAGAAGATAGCTCAAGTGTGGAATCAAGGTGTTTTTGGAAACAAGCAACAAAGAAAAACTACTTGGGAAATCTCTTGTAAATGATAGAAAAATAAAAACCAATACAATATCCCAAAACCTAGTTCTCTTTGATTTTCCAAAACCCTTGAAAAATAATAAAGATGAAAACTTTTAAGCTTTAATACTCTTTTAAAACTTCTTTTAAACTCAGGAGAAACTGGGATTTTTCTCTTGTAAAAATCTTAGCCAAAATCCCAAAGAATTGGGGTTTTTATAGGCCCATCAGAAAACTAGCCGTTAGGCTGAGCTGGCAGCCTGACAGGCTACCGGTCGACCGGCCGGGTCGACCGCCAACGGTCAGAAATGTGACCGTTGGGCAACCACGGTCGACCCGCCCGGTCGACCCAAACAAACAGAGAGCTCTGCTCTCAGACCCGGTCGACCCGTACGGTCGACCGAGTTTGTGTCTGCCAGACGTGCACAAGTCTGTGCACGTCGGTCGACCCTTGGGGTCGACTGCCCATGGTGCGGTCGACCGTCAGGGTCGACCGACCGGCCTGTCAGCACAAACCTGGGTCAGAAAAAACTGAGAAAAATATTTTATAAAAATCTTTTATCTTTTCTGAAAATCTCATAAAACTTGTTTTAACATTTTATATTGAAACATAAACAAGTGATAAAAATTTCAAGACATATATCAACTTATCAATTCATTTTTGAGTCTTGCAAATTTTATTGAGAACCAACACTTGTATTTTATCAAACTTGATTTTTCAATACATGAATAGAGAAGTCAAAATAAGTTTATTTAAAAGCTAAGCATGCATGTATAGAATGAAACAACTATACATATATCAATTAAACTTGTTTTGATCAACTATTCATGAAAACCATATCGGTTAAACTAAAAACCGAAAAACCAATATCCAAACATAAAACGTGTGTGTTTGTGCACTTGAGCATATTAACTATACTAAGCTTTACAAATGGATCTAAAACACACTATCTAAACTAGGATACCTAAGTCTTCTTGATGATCTTCATCTTCAAGTAGACTTGCTCCAAAACTCCATCCATGGGCTAGGCAATGTGTGAAGTTGAAGCTTTGGCCCTGGAATCACTTGTGAAGCTTCTAAACACCTTATTGAAGCTAATCACCAACTAATATCTTGGTTAATGATCTGAAACTTAAACAACACAAGATTATTAGTAAACATAACTACATGAATTAATCATCATCAAAACTAGGGTGGAAGGCTTTTGGGCCAACAATCTCCCCCTTTTTGATGATGACAAAACTGATGGAGTTATATATGCATGGATTAAAGTTAAGCTTCAAAGAAGCTCCCCTTTAACTCATGCATAAACAAATAAACATAAATATGCATGAATGACAATGCATAACCAAGATGCTCTAGATACCAAATGAAATATTCAAACCAAAACATGTTCTAGAGATACCAATTAACATTAAACTATATTAAACTTAATATATGCAAAAACATAAATATGCATATATCAAAAACTCAAAATCTTTCTCCCCCTTTTTGTCAATCATCAACAAAGGGGTAAACAATCAAAACAATAAAATGAGGGGTAAACAATCTTTCTCCCCCTTTTTGTCAATCAAAACAATAAAAACAATGTTCTCCCCCTTTTTATCTAAAACAAAAACAAAGTCAATAAGGGGTGACAATCAATTAGGATATCAATTGAAAATATGTCAATGAAGCATCTTGATACCAATTGAAAATAAACAAAGATCAATAAATGTTATATGCTATATACATTCATGAAGAGGAAGACGCTAAGTTAGCTTCCCAACACATATGCATTACATGAAAGAGGGATGTTAAGCCCTAATTCACATAACACACATTATGTAATGCATAAGAGGAGATGTGAAGCTCCCCTACACACGTGTACCACATAAAGAAGAGATGTTAAGCTCTTCAATACAAGATACACTCATCATGAATATATACGTGGAAGAGATGTTAAGCTCTCCTTGCATATAGTCAATATAAATCAAAACTTTTGTATTTTTCTTTAAACAAAATTTTTAGATACCAATTTAAAACACAAGACATCTTGATATCAAAAGATAGTATTTTCTTTTTAAGCCATATAAACAATTGAAATGACTATTTTCTATCATAAAGTAATGGAGTGGAAATACAAATACCAATTGAAATATGAAAATCGACTTTTCTCCCCTTTATGAAATACCAACAAAAAACTATGCTAGGCTTGTAATAAGATACCAATTGAAAACTAAATCAATTGAAATAAAGTGAAGTTCAAGCTCTAGCATAAACAAGATTTGTGCTCAAGATATAGAAATATAATAGCACAAATAAAACATATATATGTATATGAAATAGAATGAGTACCAATCACCAATAGATGATACCAATTGAAAATATACATACACAATAAACATATGAGTATACAAAAAGATCAAAATGATACCAATTGAAAGAGTTCAATGATATCAATTGACATAACAACAATAACATGTGTATACCTCATAACACAACGAAGAAAACGAACTAGTTAAAATGAAAAATTTTGTTAACTAGTACGAAATCCTTCAAACAAGGAATAAAACAAAATAGTTTTTCATAAAACATGAAATCCACATGATAATCAACACTCTAATTCAATTAGGCATAAATATGACTCATGAAAACAAAACATGAGTAAATATAAAAAGTGAGTGTACAAATAAAGTGTGAATATCATAATTATGAATTTTTTTCATTAAGCTCAATTATTCCTTAAACATGAAAACATGAAAACAAAAAAATCATCTAAACTATTTAATCTTCAAGGCATATGTATGTCTAATACAAACTAAAGTATACATATATATCCAAAACTCAACGAGTCCACAAAATATATGCATTAAGGCACGTGGCTCAAAAAGGATAAACATGTATATCAAATAGTTTGGACAAGATAGACATATACATGAAGTTAAACAATTAAACACAAAATCAAGAAAAACTAAATCTTCACCAAAACAAATTTCATTTAAAGGTATATGTATGAATTGTCAACACAATAAGTATACATACATATCCCTAAACACAATTGAGTCCATATATAGATTTGCATGAAAGGCAAATGACTCAAGGGGTATACATGTATATCTTAAAGTTTGGCAATACAAACATATACATGAAGTGAAAACTCATAAAACAAATCCAAAAATGGAATACAAGTTTGAAATGTATGAATCATCAAAACTAGACTATACTAGCACATTTAATGTGAACAAATAAGCAATCAACCCCAACATATATAGAATTATTTGTGGCCCACTATATGCACAAGTATAAATGCTAGTCTTAATGAAAACTAACATCTAAACAAGTAATCTTAACATGAAGCATCAAAAACAAATATGAAAATCATCATGGTAAAACTAAAACATGATTACTATGTAAATTCACATGTATTAGATTCATGATGTACATTATAGCTTAAACAAAAGTGAGAACACTAAGTATGGGTTCATATAAGCATGTGTGTCTCAAATACTATACATGTATGTCAAGGATCTAATAAATATGATATTTACATACTAATCCATAGACAATGAAACATGCTATAAAACATCAAAACATGCTAATAATGATAAGAATGAAAAGCATGTAATAAATGAGAGTTTAGGAATTGTTACCAAAACCTAGAAGGCAACTCTCCTTGTCTCCAAAACATGGTGGTCCTCTCCACCAAACTTCCCTTGAAAGTGATGCATCCAATTGATTTCCTTTAAGCTTGGAACGCATCCACTCCAAGGTACGGCTACTCTCACGTCATGTGAGAGCCCACACCTACATTAAACAAAGGAGGGGTGGTCTTTGGTACCCATACTCTTTTGGGTCCATGAGGGTTAGTACCTTCTCTAACCCAAACAAATTCTTTGCTAAATTTGAGACATGTAATCTATCAAAGCAAAATTTAGCAAGGTGGCCCTTACGTCCACAATGTGTACAAGTGTACACATGAGCATACATGTGATGGGTGTGTCCGTGTGGAGCATGTGTATGCCGTGGAGGGTGTGCATGCATAAAAGATGGAACTTGTTTCTTTCGAACCAAGGTTTCCAAACGTGAGTGGTTCATGGCACATTGGCTCATCGTGGAGCCCAAACAATCCACTTTCTTCTTCAATAAACAAATATCATCATTGATCCTAGAAGAAGAGGTACATGCATTAGGTAGACTAGATGAAGAAGCTACACTAGCATGACAAACATGTGCATCCATCTTATTTTGCAAAATAATGTTTTTCTTTAAACAAACATCTAAATCATTTGAAATAGAAATAATTTTATTTTTCAAAGCAACATTCTCTTTTAAAACAAAATCAACTTTCGGAGACAAATTTTCATTTTTCTTCAAAAGAGTTTCACAATCATTTTTAGATTTTAAAAATTCATTTTCTTTAAGTGCAAGTTCTAATTGAGATCTCAATGAATCCCTTTCATTATAAACCTCAACCTTCTCTTGCAAAACAATGTCAAGTCTAGAATACAAATTTTTATTTTCTTTTTCAATTCCTAGACTTTTCTTTTTCAACAAATTATATTTTTCAATTAATTTTTCACATACAATAGATAGTTTTTCATTTAAAGCATGGGGATCAACATAATCATTTGAAGAACTAGCACAATCATTATCATCTAAGTGGGTTTCCGAGTGTACCTCAAGGGAGTCATTCCCTTGGACCATTAAGCATTGAGAATCGGATTCTCCACTAGACTCCTCCGGTTGATTTGGCACTTGAAGCTTGGAGGTGGTGGTGGTTGTCAACACGTTCCACACTGCAAATGCGGAATCAAGGTTAGAAGCAAGTAAAAGATATTCTTTAGGTAATGTGCTTCTAATGGTCTCAAGGGCTTGTGCATTGGCCCCTATATGCTTGCGATCTCCAAAATAGCATTTCTTGGTGGCCGCAAGAAAGACATGCAAACCTAGGGTTTTAGGTACATGGACATCCTATACTTCCAAACACCAATGTTGGAAGGGTCAAAGCTAGGTGGGGTCATAAAGTTCATGGTAAACTATATGAGTGTGCAAACAAGCAAATGCAAACAATAGATTAGCAACCAAATGGATCTCACTCCTAGGATGTTAAGCCTAATATCAGGAGCACTAGCTCTGATACCAATTGAAAAACACCTAGAGGGGGGTGAATAGGTGCAAGTGCTAATCTAGTGAACTAAGTGCTCTAAATGCGGAAGCTTAAAAACAACTCTTGCAACACACTTAATACAACACACAAGTGTAGCCGAATTCCCCGTGAAAGGCTCTGGACTAACTATTCCCCTTGAATGGGTTGAGGTGCTATGTGAAGCTCTTGTGGTTAAGTATAAGTGAGGCACACACACAAGCATATAATAGATATGGCAATATGAATCAATGCAATGCAACACAAGCAATATGAATAATATGAATGAAGTGAAAGATGCTATGCACAACACAAATAGAGAGAGAGTTGAGAGATAATGGATCAAACGCAAAGGCCAAGATATGTTTCGAGGTTCGAGCCCCTAGCTCTACATCCCCGCCTACACCACCGTGTAGGATTTCCAATCCACTATCTCCCACCGAGGAAACCTCTACCGAAGAGGATTTGTTACAACACTAGGAGTACCAAACTCCTCTCTCAAACAACCACCTCACAACCGAGGGGTAGGCCCGTAGCCAATACAACCACAACACCTCTACCGAAGAGGGTTACAAACACCAACTCCACCTCTCACTAGAGGGAGCAAACAACAACCAACTCCACCTCTCACTAGAGGGAGCAAACCACAATCCTTAACCTCTACCGAAGAGGGAGCAACCCAATCAAAGCAAGGGTTTTACAACAAGTGGTTACAAAGACCACAAACTCTCTTTCTTTTCTCTTTTCCACAAAAACAAGATCCTAAATAGATTAGGATAGAAGATAGCTCAAGTGTGGAATCAAGGTGTTTTTGGAAACAAGCAACAAAGAAAAACTACTTGGGAAATCTCTTGTAAATGATAGAAAAATAAAAACCAATACAATATCCCAAAACCTATTTCTCTTTGATTTTCCAAAACCCTTGAAAAACAATAAAGATGAAAACTTTTAAGCTTTAAAACTCTTTTAAAACTTCTTTTAAACTCAGGAGAAACTGAGATTTTTCTCTTGTAAAAATCTTAGCCAAAATCCCAAAGAATTGGGGTTTTTATAGGCCCATCAGAAAACTAGCCGTTAGGCTGAGCTCAGTGTTCGAAATATCGGCCGAGTCGGATACGACTCGGCCGAGTCGTATCCGACTCGGCCCCCTCCGAGTCGTATCGGAGGCCCGAGTCATTCGAAAATCGCCGAGTTGATCGAGTCGGGTCCGAGTCAGACCCGAGTCGGGTCGACTCGGCGCCCGTGACGAAGCGCCTTTAAAGGCGCTGAGGGAGAGAGAGAGATCAGATCTCTGATCTCTCTCTCTCCCCCGCGTCGCCCTCCGTCCCCCGCGTCTCCGTCGCCGTCCCCCGCGTCTCCGTCGCCGTCGCCGTCGCCGGCAGTCGTCGCCGTCTGCAGGTATTTCTCCCTCTCCCCCTCTTTGTCTCTCTCTCTCTCTCCCCCTCTCCCTCTCTCTGTGCCTCTCTCTCCCTCTCTTTCTCCGTCTTTCTCTCCTGTAGCGACTGTCTCTCTCTCTCCCTCTCTCTCTCCCCGTCGGACTCTCTCCCTCTCAGTCTCTCTCTCTCTCTCCGTCTCTCTCTGTCTCTCTCTCTCTCTATGTCTCTCTCTCTCTGTTGGACTCTCTCTCTCCCTCTGTATCTCTCTATCGGACTCTCTCCCTCTCCCTCTCAGTCTCTCTCTCTCCCTATCCCTCTCTCCCTGTCCCTCTCTCTCTCTCTCGTCTCTCTCTCCCCCGTCGGACTCTCCCTCTTAGTCTCTCTCTCTCTGTCTCTCTCTCTCTCTGTTGGACCCTCTCTCTCTCCCTCTGTATCTCTCTCTCCTCTGTATCTCTCTATCGGACTCTCTCCCTCTCCCTCTCAGTCTCTCTCTCTCTCCCTGTCCCTCTCTCCCTGTCCCTCTCTCTCTCTATCTCCGTCTCTCTCTCCCTCTCAGTCTCTCTCTCCCCCTCTCCCTCTCTCTATCTCTCTCTCTGTCCCTCTCTCTCTCCCTCTCTCTCAGTCTCTCTCTCTGTCCCTCTCTCTCCTTCTCTCTCAGTCTCTCTCTCTCTCCTCTGTGTGACTGTCTCCCTCTCTCCCCTCTGTCTCAGTCTCTCTCCCTCTCTCTCTGTTCCTCTCTCTCTCTCTCCCTCAGTTTAATTTTTATACATGAATTTTGATATCTACAATTTTTTATGATTTGTCATGAATTTTTCATAATTTTTTTGACGTTCTATGTAGCATTTTGCGCGTATCGGCCGAGTCCGATCCGAGTCGCCGAGACCGATCCGTCTCGGTGCCGGCCGAGTCGGCGGCCGAGACCGAGACTTTGAACCATGGCTAGCTGGCAGCCTGACAGGCTACCGGTCGACCGGCCGGGTCGACCGCCAACGGTCAGAAATGTGACCGTTGGGTAACCACGGTCGACCCGCCCGGTCGACCCAAACAAACAGAGAGCTCTGCTCTCAGACCCGGTCGACCCGTAGGTCGACCTAGTTTGTGTCTGCCAGACGTGCACAAGTCTGTGCACGTCGGTCGACCCTTGGGGTCGATCGGCCCATGGTGCGGTCGACCATCAGGGTCGACCGACCGGCCTGTCAGCACAAACCTGGGTAAGAAAAAACTGGGAAAAATATTTTATAAAAATCATTTATCTTTTCTGAAAATCTCATAAAACTTGTTTTAACATTTTATATTGAAACATAAACAAGTGATAAAAATTTCAAGACATATATCAACTTATCAATTCATTTTTGAGTCTTGCAAATTTTATTGAGAACCAACACTTGTATTTTATCAAACTTGATTTTTCAATACATGAATAGAGAAGTCAAAATAAGTTTGTTTAAAAGCTAAGCATGCATGTATAGAATGAAACAACTATACATATATCAATTAAACTTGTTTTGATCAACTATTCATGAAAACCATATCGGTTAAACTAAAAAACCGAAAAAAACTAATATCCAAACATAAAACGTGTGTGTTTGTGCACTTGAGCATATCAACTATACTAAGAGCTTTACAAATGGATCTAAAACACACTACTAAACTAGGATACCTAAGTCTTCTTGATGATCTTCATCTTCAAGTAGACTTGCTCCAAAACTCCATCCATGGGCTAGGCAATGTGTGAAATTGAAGCTTTGGCCCTGGAATCACTTGTGAAGCTTCCAAACACCTTGTTGAAGCTAATCACCAACTAATATCTTGGTTAATGATCTGAAACTTAAACAACACAAGATTATTAGTAAACATAACTACATGAGTTAATGATCATCAAAACTAGGGTGGAAGGCCTTTGGGCCAACAGATACATTGAAACGCTGAATTTAAAATAGATTAATAAACCAACACTCACATGAAATGACGTGGTTTGGATCCGAATCGCCGTTGGGTCTTCACTGCACGAACTGATACGGATCTCCGGACCATCCCTTGGATTGGTCTTCGAATCGCCAGTGTATCGGGTCTATAACGGGCACAAATCTGAATTTGATTCGGGCCTCCTGTTACCTGGTTTGGGTCTCACGAGCGGATCCGTATCACTGCAACACGTAACCATACCCACATTGTATATACTCGGACTTATTTACATAATTACACACTTATAGTACACAGGTACACATGTACTCACACGAATACAATATACGCACGCACTAATATACACCTGTACACACATTCACCAATACACACGTCTAATATATATAATTACATTACATATACACCCCCCATGCACTAATGATACTCACATGCACAAGTTCTCAATGGATACACACCCACACATGCCCATGCAAACACACAAATATAAATCACACAAGCACACATATTATATCACACATAAATACACATTATTACATGATATTATAAATTAACATAGAAGAAAAGAGGTAAATATAAGGGGAGGGAGAGACTCATAGCCTGAAGAGGGGCTGTCGTGGCCACGATGGAGCTCACAGAGGAGGCGGAGGATGCCGGAGGGCTCGCGGAGGAGGCAGAGGATGCCAGAGCTCGCCGGCGGAGACGAAAGAGACGGAGGCCACCGATGACTCGCCGGAGGAGAGGAGGAGAAGTTCGCCGGAGTGCTGCCGGCGCTCGTCAGAGATAAAGGAGAGGGGGCATGACTTGCTGTTGGAGGAAGGGGGTGATGGTGATGCACATGGTTGTCGTGGAGGGGGCTCGACCAAGGAAGATGGCATGGAGGAAGTGGGGGTTTCTCGGGGCTCGGCAAGTGTGACAGCCATGGGGTACGACAGCAAGCCAAGGGGAAGGAGCAGCTGCGCGTGGCCTGGAGGCTCCGGGGTAGAGAGGGAGCAGCACATAGGATGCGGAGCTGGTTGAGTAGTGCAAGGAAGGGTTGCCATGGGTCACGGGCTGTGTATAAGGTGTTCGACCAGGATGCAGGTGAAGTATGGCGTGCTGTTTGTTGCGTTGAGATGGGCTGCCGAGGTGTGGGGAATGACATGGCACAGAGAAGGTCGAGGTGGTGGCGAAGCTTGATGTCAGAGACCGGAGTGCATGATGGTTGAGGAGGAAAGGAGGCGCTGCCATGGGCATTGGGAGCTCACCATGTGGAGAATGAAGTAGGTCGACTATAAAGGGAGTTCGCGGGTGCTGGAGATGGTGCACTCGTAGAGCTCCGACAAGGTGGCTTGCAGGGCGTGGAGGGGAGGATCACTCGGCCAAGGACTTGGTGCGCGTTGGGAGGTCCAGGTGCGGCAGCAAGAGGAGAAGCGGCCATTGCATGGGTGGGTTTTGCAAATGAAAAAGAGGAGGAAAAGATTAAGGTGGATGATATAATGTTGCTGGTTGTTGAGAAAAATGAGGATTAGCTTAGATTAGGATTAAGTTAGTTAAGATTAAGATTTTATTGTTAGGATTAGGATTAGATGTAGGGTAAAGGGTTTGGGTTTCTATGGGTTGTGGGTTTGGATAACGGGTCTAACGGGTTGGGTTTAATTGCTTGGCTTTGGATAATAGATATTAGGTATGGGCTAAATGGATATGGGTGGAGATGAAACAATAATCTTAATAATATTATTAACAACAATAATACATAATAGTAATATTACTAATTAATAATAACAACAATTAAAATTAACAATAATATTAATCATAATAATAATTTACAATAATAACAACAATAATAATAATACTAATTAATAATCTTAATAACAACAATAATAATACTTACACTACATTAACAATGATAATAAAAATAATAACACTAATAATAATAATAGTAACAATAATAATCTTAATGAAATAATAATAGTAATAATTACTACTGATAATATCAATTAATAATAATAATAGAAAAAATCAGTAATTAAAAATATTGGTAGGAAATAATGGTAATAATATATAAAATTAAATTAGCATTTACTATCTCAAAATAATTTTGTATATTTAATAATAATAATAGTCATAAATCAAGTTAATGTATACTAATAAGATAATCAGTAAAGTGAAATAAATACTTAAAAAATACAGTATTTTAAACTAGAAATATTACAGAATCAGACACACACAACATGCATGTATCAGTCTGAGATACTCCAACAGCTTTCAGAAAACACCTGGTTAACATTTGTCATGGACAGCTCTCAATGCGCAAATATACATTTTTGGAGAGAGAGACTAGGAGACCAAATGACATTAGAGAAATGTAAAATTGTACCCCTCTCTAATTGCATCCCAGCCTGATGAGGAAGTGCAAATGCCAGAAGAGGAAGCAGTCCATGTCCAATAGTAAGAATTAGCATTAATCTAAATTTGCTGAATATCATTCCATACCTGAAGCAGAGATTGATCCTTGAGTACCCAGCTGCCATTCTCAATAATATCAGAAACATGCCAGATTTTGTCTGGAGTAAATTGTAAACCTGAAACTTCCAGCAGAGAGCTAATAGCTAGCCATTTATCAAACCGTAGGTAAGTGTCCTCACCATTGCCTATAACCATCAGCATGTTCCACATTGTTGCTTCCCTACTTGGATGAGAACTTTCAGTTCAAAATTATCTAGATAGCTTCTTTATATTTATTTTGCCACACCATACTTGTTTCAACTATTTTCTGTGTTTCTTTTTTATAGATCCTTGTTTCGGAATGGAGTTTAGGTTTTCAAATAAGATTTTCTTGGAGTTTCAAACCCTAAAAATTTGAAACTACACTCATTTTAGCAATTATTTTTGTGTTGGTCAAACTTTAGTGAAACTCCAGTATATATATGCTTTTGGTAATTATTTAAGCGAATTTGGATACTCAGGTAACAAAATCTCAGTTTCATTTAAGTTAAAACTGAGACTCCAATTTGCACACATACAAATTCCACCAAGTGAAACTCCATTTTTGCTAACTTTAGTGGTTGTTCAGGCACCAATAAGAGAATGAGAGAAGCATCTTGGCTGGAAAAATCCGGTAAGACTGAATTTCCTTAGCGGAGGTTATCTAGATCTTGAAATCATCCAAATCTTAGTATCAATTTTTGTGGTTAATTTTGAAAAATCACGAAATTTTAAATTCTCTTACTTAATATTGTAGCAAAACAGAAAACTTGGAGTTGATAAGACTCTCTTTTCAAACATATAATTGTTTTTAAAACCGGATTTCAATACTTCACTTTGACTTGATTTTTAATAACTTGAAAGTTTGCACTGTTAGATTTACAAAGACAATCCTTTTTTGACTCTCAAAAACTACATCGTTACTGAATTATCAAGAGAACAACATAATCCAAATTACATGATTCATGAGAACGTGTGTCCTTATATAGACCATATAAGACCAAATACTACTAGAATTCTAAATACTATAAATACTGGGAAGCACGGACACTTCTATTCTAAAGCCGTGGTGTTGGAAACCATGTCCCGCACAACATTTCTAGCAGTATCATTGTTGTTTTGTGTGCCGCATCGTGCCGCACCCGTGTCGGCATGTCTGCGTCAGTGCAACACAATTCAAATACTATTTCTAAAATATAACACACCTATTATATCTAACATGCACTTATACAAATCCCAATTTCAATTTAACTAAACTAAAACTCTAGTTTGGCAAACATACTTACCAAATTAGGCCAAAACATAAAAGGCTAGGACTACCCGGAGATCTAACACAGTCACATATTTTCTTTGCAGTGAGCAAAAAGTTTAGAGTTCGAGTATAGCTAGTAGCAGGCTATAGTCTATTCTAAAAATGTAGAAAAGATTTAAAAGAAAAAAAATAAAGAATTACACAATGCACGGGATTTAGTAAAGAAATGACATATTTACAATGAGACTTTAATTTCAGTGAAATTTCCTGCTAATTGTAGCTACATAAAGAAACCCTACAAGTTACATTAAACGTCAGCAGGAAAGTTGTTGAAAAAAGAAATTTGATGAAATTCCTCAATTAGATGAGGAAGGGGGCATGCTCTCTATCTCCCTCAATCCTCCATGAGGAGGGAGATGGAGAGAAAACACCTCAGAAGAGACCTATATTAATCACCCCCCCCCCCTCTCCCAGCTGTTTATTGAACTCTCACTTTCCAGTTGCTAAATTGAGATAATCTCACTATTGAGTTTAAATAGAGGAGACACCCTGAGCTGACAAATTCCATGGAGTTTACAAAAATCTCACATCCAATCAATCAACTCTAAAGTTCCTCCATATCTTGTATCAAATGCTTAAGATCATAAAATGTGCTCAGAATCTATCTAAAAACATACTTGCAATGTTATTATACTCGAATGATATGCTCAATAAGTTCAATGTCTCAAGGAACACATGTAACACTAAGCTTCATTTTCTAATCTAAATATGTTACAAAGTGATGATGGATTATGTTCTAATAAATAAATATGGTTACATTAATAAACACATGGTTGGCAAAATTCAACTGTAGTTGAGACCTAAAGCTCTTGGGCATAAAAGTGCAAGCAACTTAGTTGACTCCTAGTACAATGCAAGGGTCAATGGGATAGCAGAGCAGGCCCATGGCATCAGATTTGAAGTGTGCAAGGCATTGAGCTACGAGTCGTTTTAACCAAGTTGACTCATTGAGCTGCAACAAGGATTATAGACTATGATGTAGCTCTAGGTTTGTTGTAGATAGGAAGAATATTGATCTTATAGAGCTAAGAATTGATGCTGTTCTTTTTTTGCTTCATCTTGTTTCTGATAGACTGAATAGATTCCCTAATTCTTTTATTTATCTAATTACAACACTTAGAACACAGCTAGCTCCAATTTGCACTTTATTTCTTGTATTGCTTCTTCTCTGTTTCATCTGACAGTTTCATGGCTGTGTGTTTTACCAATCTTGCCATCCAAAGACTAAGAGTGCAATGATTTCCAAAAGCAAGGCTAAATTTTCCTTTCCCCCCAATGAAAAACTATATGCAAGTCTTTTCTTAATTTTCACCATTTTTAATGTCAAATGGATTTTTTTTTTATAGACTATATAACTGAATGCAAGAGAATAATAATACACGTACACAAACACCCCGTGCATTACACACAGTAAGATATGACCTCACATTTCTCTGTATTTGAATCCAAGATGTACAATCCAGATGGCACGATTCCTATTTAAAATGATGATACTGGGTTTAGCTTTAGCTTTCAAAGTGTACGAGCACCAAAAGAAATGACCAAGCGAAAAAATTTGGGAGCGCAATGAAAAACTCAATGGTTTAACTTTGAATGGCACAAAGAAAAAAAGAATAAAACAATGTATCTTTAACTTAAACTTCTTCAGTGATGCTTGGAACATACCCTTGGTTCCTCAACTCCCAGCTGAGAACTTCAAGCACTGCGTCCAACCGGCGATCATAGGCCTCCGCGGTCAAGAACTTTGTCACGCCACCACCTTCCCCCTCGACCCAACTGCAGCCGGGCGGCTTCCTCATCCCCCGGCCCCTCATCATCACCCTCATCCTCACCACCCCGTCCCACCTCCGAGCCTTTGCATATATGTTCGACATCAAGACGTAGTTCCCAGCATTCTCCGGTTCCAACTCCATCAGTTGCGTCACGGCCTGCTCGCCCACCTCCACGTTCGAGTGAGTTCGACAAGCGCTGAGAAGCGCTCCCCAGAGCGCAGCGTGCCGTCTGAACTCAACTGGCATTTCTTCAGTAACCAATCTGTATGCTTCATCTATTCGCCCTGCTCGGCCGAGCAAGTCTACGAGACACATATAATGTTCGGCCGTCGGAGGGACGCCATATTGATTCCTCATTGATTCAAAGTACTGCATGCCTTCATCCACCATACCTGCGTGGCTACAAGCAGTGAGGACTGAGACCAAGCAGATGCTGTCTGGCTTCAGACCGGATCGAATCAATTCATCGAACACTCTGATAGCGTCCTTCCCGCGGCCGTGGGTGCCGAATCCAGCTATCATAGAGCTGTAGCAAACCAAGTCCTTATCCCTCCACCTACTAAACAAGTCGCTGGCACTGCGTAGGTCTCCGCATTTGGAGTGCAGGTCGATGAGGGCAGCGACCGTGTGGTTGTTCAGTAGCTCAGAGCCATGGCGGTCTACACAGTCTTGAATCCAGCGAGCCAACTTCGGTGACCCAGATTGGGCACAGACCGAAACAATGCTCGCGATGGTAGTTCTGTTAGGCTCTACATTGGTACTAATCATCAATCTAAAGAGATCTAATGCCTCGTCGTTGAGACCAGCATTCGAGTATGCAGCGATCATAGCATTCCATGTTGCCACATCGCGACGCCCCATCTCATCAAACACTGATCGAGCTGCCAACAAATCGACGCTCTTGGCATAGCCTGTGATCATGGCAGTGCACACGACGGGTTCATTTTTAAGCGCAACTTGTGTGTTAAATAGCTGGCCGGCACTGTCCATTTGATCGCATTTCACATAACCGGCGATCATGTTGACCCATGTGAATGTGTTGCGGTCAGGCATTCGCTCGAACAAGGACCGAGCAGCGTCCATGTCGCCGGCCTCAGCATATCCGGCGATCATTGTGTTCCACAATTGAATATCCTTGATACCGGTCGTTTTAGACATTTTATCGAACACTTGACGTGCGTCGACCGGCTTGCCGCACTTGCTGTACAAGTCTACTAGCGTGGTCTGGACTCGCGCATCAAACTGAAACCCGTACTTAAAAGCATGGGCATGAACCTGAACTCCTTGCCTGAGCCCTGCACTAGCATTCGCACAAGCTTTCAGGACAGAACATAGTGTGAAGTTTAAAGGCTTTATATCTGAAGTCCTCTGCATACGAGCATACAACTCTATCGACGAGTCTCTACTGCAAGAGCTGTAGCCTCGAATCAACGCGGTCCAAACAAAAGCATTGGGGTTTGAGACTGCATCAAACACTGCACGAGCGTGCTCCAAGTTCCCGAGCTCGGCGAAAGCCCTTACCAGTTTCGCGACGACGAAGTTGTTCTGGGCTAGCCCGGCCGAGACCACGCTTGCGTGGACCTGTTTGAGCTGGCGAGCACGAACGCATCGGTTTATTAGCTCAACCGCTCGCTCTTCCTCAGATCGGGTGAACTTGATTATAGTATTCGATGCTGTCATCGCTTTTGCTCCACCGTTCGAGTTGTATTTTCTCTCTTAAGCATTTCGTCGAGCAGGAAACAGATCCATGCTCCAATGACCGTAAACTCTTATGTTAACATTACCGAATACAGTGGCCAAGTTGATCGAGCAGTATATTTCAGCTGGCACGCCTGAGAACTCGCTGAGGCTCCTCGCACGTGCTGTGTTGCGCGATAAGTTCATGTACACCCATGCATTTCGCGCGTGTGCACGACTGGGCAATCTGCGGGAAGGGACGCAGGCACACGCGCAAGTTAAGTCTGGCCTCGCCTCAGATTTAGCAATTCAAACAACAACAATCAATTTCTACTCCAACTGTAAAGATATCCAATCTGCACGCAACCTGTTGGCCTGCAAGAAGCTCCGTGTCATGGAACGCCTTGCTTCCCGGCTACTGCGCTAATGCCTCTGCCAAGGACACATTGAAATGTTATCGCAACCCATTGAACCAACCGAGAGAACGGCAGTCAGTTTACTCTGGCTTGCTCTAAACTCGAAGACTTAAACCTCGGAAGTGCAACTCATACATAATTAACTATTGCGCTGCAAAGTGAGAAAATATACGTGTAAAAGTGATATTTACATGATTACAAACTTAATGTAAGTGTGAAAATAAGGGTGATCATTTTGTAAGTTATTTTACGGTAAGAGAAAATGAAAAAGAGATTTTACAACTTATAATTTACGAGTTGTAACTCAAAACAAACATAGCTCGTGGATGGAAGTCTCATCTCCTTCTCGACTACAGAAGTCTGATGCGCTTTTCTGCCACATCTGATCTCAGGACTGACGAGGTAACTGAGACATCTCCCACTGTAGCTCGGAAATCAACCTTGAAACTGGAATGTTGAGAAGAACAACTCCTTCCAATTCTGCAATAATCCTAGCTTATAAATATCAATCAACCATCATAGAGGAGGTACTCACAGGTATCAAGCATATCAATTCCAAGCTTGTCAGTAACAGTTTACAGAGAAACCAACAAATTTTCAGGGGAAAAATAAAAACCTGATTGGTAGAAACCCAGTAGAAGTTGAAGGCAGTCAATCCTCCAGCAAAAGAGGCAGCGATGGATGTGTACATGATGAGAATACAGGAAACAGGTGATATGGCAATTGCTTTCTTTAGACTGCATTCATGCGTTTTCGTTATATTCTTGATATTAACCAACAAAAGGCAAAGATGTACAGGTATAGTAGAGTGGTAGAGGGTATATACATGAAATAGATCCGATGATTTCTCTGCACAGTAAGAAAAAGAACACTATGAAAAATAATGTGGCAACCCTAGACGGGGGGTTTGGGGGGGGGGGGGGGGGGGGGGGGGGGGGGTGTGAAAAGGGTTTGCTATCAATTTACAACAATTAAACCAAACTTTTAATTAGATGAAACGATATAGCTATAAACACAAGTAAAACAATAATAATTAAATAACAATAAGCAAGTGAGAGAGAGAGAGAGAGACACACACACAGAGAGAGAGAGAGAGCGCAACGAGAGTCGAGCACAATGTATAGTGGAGCAATGAGAGTCGAGCACAATGTATAGTGGTTCGGCTACCAACTCACCTACTCCACTACTTAAAGGACTTTTCTGTAGAATTTCAATCCAATCTCTATTAGTCAGTGTTTTAAAAATCAATTTCATTATTTGCGGTCCAACACTGAATAATGATTAATCGAATTAATTGGGGATTAATCAGAAATTAATCAAATTTAATATTTTAATATATTTAATTATATTTATACACAACTACATATAATATATACAGTTAATTGATGAAAATGCCTAAATATTATACAAGACAATATTTAGATATGAAGTTATAAATCATGATATGATTAATAACAAGACAATATGAATAAATAGTAAAAACAAAAGTAAGAGAATTTGCCTCTTCGCATTATAATCCAATATTTCAAATTACACAACATAAATATATATCAAAGCACTTACTTGCAAAATAAGATAAAAAAAATTAGTTAATTTATCAATCAAAATAATGAGCCTTAGAGAATGATGGGAAAAACTGCCAAATAACTTAATTGAAAAATAATAAAAACAATAAAATTTAATTATCACTTTATGCAAAATATACAATAATAAAATATAATAATTCATCTACTATTTAATAAATAACAGATTAATTGGTCGATTAATCATTTGGACCCGATTAATTGCTGTAAGTTCACCAAGAGGGAGGGTGAATAGATGATGGCTAATCTAATGGTCACTTGATGCCAAATAATGCGGAAGTATAAACTATTATGACCTAAACTAAACTCTTACACTAAACACCACGTATAACACAAGAGTGTTGCCGAATTCCCGTGAAGGGCTCTGGACAAACTCCTTTAGATTCCCTTGATAAGGGTTGAGGTGCCGCGTTGGCTCTCTTGTTTAATACAAGTGTTAGCAAACAAACCCAAGCAAATATATCAATTAAGCACACAAGTATATCATGCATATAAAGATAAACACAATAAAGGAATGCAAGATATAAACAAAGACAAAGAGAGAGAGAGAGTGAGCAATCGCAAACACAAGGAATTTGTTTCGAGGTTCGAGCACACTTGCTCTACATACCCGCCTTCGACACACGAAGGATTTCCACTATAATCGATCCCAATGGATCACCCGGTGTCGCAACACCTACAAGCTCTCGGACTCCCTAGTCCGTACACACGCAAGCCCCACAAGCTCGCCGAGGCCGCACCTCAAATCAAGAGTTCGCACCCGAACTCGAAACAACCGCGAACGCACTCGTCGGCCTCCTCAAGGAACAAAGATGAAGTCTTTGGTGATCACAACACTTTGATCACCTAAAAACAATCTCACTACAACACTCCTATAAGATGAATAGCAATGGATAGCTCAAGTGTTTGTGTGAGAAAAATAAGGAAAGAGATGGTGGAGGAAAAACTCAAAGAATCTCTTTTAACACTCTTGATAAAATCTTCCCTTTTGATAGGAAATATTTGCTCTCAAATTTGTGGAGAAAAACCTCTGAAAAGGATTGAAAAAACTGGCTCAAAAATACTCTCCAAATCTTGGTGAAAACAATGCCCAAACCCCTAAATTTATAGGCTCAGAAAAACTAGCCGTTGGGGATCTGTCAGGCCTGTCGGTCGACCGTCCGGCCGACCGGCCAACGGTCATATTTCAGACCGTTTGAGCCATCGGTCGACCGGGCGGTCGACCGAGCCAGGATACAGAGAGCAATCTCTCTGTCCGGTCGACCGCACGGTCGGCCGGGGCCTTTCCAGAGAGTAGAGCTCTCTGGACGGTCGACCGGGTCGGTTGGCCGGCCCTCCTGCAGAACTGGCGTTCACGTCTGTGCACGTCGGTCGACCGAGTCGGTGGACCGACTTCAGCCCTAGTCGACTGGCTGAAGCTAGGAACAGAAAATCTAGGGATTAAAACTTGGTCTTTTTGATTGAAATAAAATCCCATAAAATACATAAAAAAACTATAAAAATAGTTTTACCAATATACTTTGATAAACAAACATGCTTGCACAAAATCAAGGCATGTTATAAAGATTTGGACTATTTTTGTAAGTTGGAAATATTGGCTCAAATGAAAACTAGTATTTTTCTAAAACTTGTTTTTCAAATTTCTTCATGATACAAAAACAAGATATTTTGAATTCATTAAAGCATAGTGTGTATGGATATGATCCACTACACAAATAAGATATCTATATTTTGACATTAAGCTCTAAACTTGGTTTTGAATAAAAGACATGCATATAAGAAATTCCAAAAACCAAAAAGTATTTTTCCAAAGTAAAAATCTTTTGTAAAAACAAAACTATCAAGAGTGTGTGTGTATATGAATACTTGAGCAATCCACCAACTACTCTATCCTTTACATTTTATCTAAAACAAAATCTTATTAAAACAAACCTAGACTCAAGTCTTCATCTTCTTGAAGTCTTCACTTGAAGCCTTCTCATCTTCTTGACTTGGTCCAAACACGATCCATAGAGCTAGACTCCTCTTGAGTACTTGATGTGGTCTTTATGCACAAGCTCTTGAATCAAACCGTGCTAGCTCCAAAACTTGACTTCAAATCCTTTATTGAAGCTATGCACCTACTAAGATCTTGATCATAAATCTGTCACTAATTAAACACAAGATCATTAGTAAACATAACTACATGAGTTGATCATCATCAAAACTAGAGTGATAGGCCTTTGGGCCAACAATCCCCCTTTTTGATGATGACAAAACTCATGAAGTTATATATGCATGGATTAAAGTAAAGCTTCAAAGAAGCTCCCCCTTAACTCATGCATAACAAACAAATAATAAATATGCAATGTATGCTCATAAATATGTATGCAAATCAAGGAGATAAACATGCACTCAAGCATAAAACAAATCAAATTCTTTTTCTCCTATTTGCAAAAATAAAACATATATATGCATAAACAATCTTTTTGACAAAACATGCATATAAAACAAAAATCTTTCTCCCCCTTTTTGTCAATCATCAACAAAGGCGTTAAAGTAAAACAAAATCATCAAATTTTTTTCTCCCCCTTTTTGTCCAAAACAAAGAACCTAAGAAGGGGTAAACTTAAATCAATAAAGGATATATGCGATATACATTCATGAAGAGGAAGACGTTAAGTTAGCTTCCCTACACATATGCATTACATGAAGAAGGGATGACTAGCCCCAATTCACATAACACATATTATGTAATGCATAAGAGGAGATGTGAAGCTCCCCCTACACACGTGTACCATATAAAGAAGAGTTGTCAAGCTCCTCAATATATAATACACTCAACATGAATCTATATGTAGAAGAGATGTTAAGCTCTCATTGCATATAGGCAATACAAATAAAAAATTTTGATTTTTTCTTATAAAACAAAATTTTGAATTTTCTCAATAAAACAAATCTTGAGAATCTTTCTTAACATTTTTATCTTCTTATCATAAACAACTTTGTGCTTTAAATATGTAAAATAATTTTAACTCAAGCACAAATAACTCATATATATATGTATGAAAAATGGGTATACCAAATGAAATTGATACATACATATATAAGAAAAACAAAACATGAGAATATACAAGAATAGAATCAAATTGATACCAATTGAAACGATTCAATGATACCAATTGAGACAATAATAGGATCAGGTGTATATCTCATAAACTAATTGAAGAATAAATAACTAGTATAAAATAGTTTTGAACAACTAGTTAAAAATCCTTCAAATACATCAAATCATATGTTTTTTATAAAATATAACTAAGTACATAAAGGTTTAATCACTCATGGTCTATAAAGCTCAAAATGATCATGAAACTAAGTCATGAAATAATAAATGAAGATGTGAGTGTTAAAAGATCATGTAAATAGCATTTTTATGAAAATAGTCATTTAAGCTCAAAAAGATCATAAGTCACATTTAATAATGAAAAATCATTTTTCATTAAAACACACTAATCTTCATGGTATATGTATGATTTATCCAAAACTAACAATACACATACATATCCCAAACATAAAAGAGTCCATAATATATATTGCATGAAGGCAAATGACTCACGGGGTATATATGTATATTTATTAGATTTGAATAAAAAATTGCATATACATGAAGTAAATCATGAAGAATTGGCAAAGCATGTATAAATGAGAATCATTAAAACTAGTCTATATATGTGCATATAGTAGGTACAAATGAGCATGAAGTGCAAATATATATAAATCAAATGTAACTCACTATTTGTACATGTATAAATACAAGTTTTGACAAATACTACATCTAAACAAGATTTTACCACATGAAGCACAAAACAATTAAAACATGAACATGCTATGAATATGATATATGTAAAAAGCATGTACATAAAAGTAGGAGTTTAGAGATTGTTACTAACTCCAAAGCTCCAAGCTTGGTGGTCTTTCCCACCAAAACCTCCTTGATAGCGGTGCTCCAAATATGTGTCCTTTTAGTTCAAGTGCACCCACCATCAAGGCACCAAATCTCTCACGTTTTGTGAGAGCCCTCACCTACATCAAATACATAAGGTGGAGATTTTGGTACCCATATTTTCTTGGGTCCTTTGGGGTTAGTCTTGTAAGGAACCCAAAAATTCTTATTATTAGCAAAATTAAAATGATGCAACTTGTCATAACAAAATTTTGCTAAATGGCCTTTGCGGCCACAATGTGTACATGTGTACACCTTAGAATGCTTATGTGAATGTGTATGATCGTGACGTGCAACATAAGCAAATGCATGATGATGTTGTGTATGAATGTGTGGAGTTTGTTTCTTTGAAAACAAGGACTCTAATCTAGTATGGTTAAATGCACAAGAGTTCAAAGTTGAACTCAAACAATCCATTTTATTTTTCAAATCTTTAATCTCATTAGTGGTGGCATGTAAAGCATGATGAGATATAAAATCATTTTTCTTTTTCTTATTCGAAACAAATTCTTTTTCTTTTTCACAAATCTTTCTTTTTAAGGAATTATTTTCTTGAAAAACAACTCCTTTTGTTTTCCACCAAATCAATTTCATTTTTCAAACTTGTGTTTCCTTCACAAAGATCATTCAATTTAGACATGAGGAAAACAATCTCATCTTTCAAATCTTTATTTTCCTTCTCTAAGCATGCAATCTTAGATTTAAATGAATCTTGTTCTATATGCATGCAATCAAATTTTTTTTTCAAATTTTTATTATCTTTCTTAATCATGTCATATTTTTCAAGCAATAATTGACAAAATGTGGAAAGCTCTTCATATGACATGTCAACATCCTCATCCTCGGATTCGGTAGTTACCTCAAGGGGGTTATCCCCTTGGACCATATAGCACTTGTTGGAGGTGTCGCTTCCAACACCCGAATTGCTCCCCGCATAGTATTGATCTTTTTCGCCAAGGGAGATGAGGGTATTCCATACTACAAAAGCCGAATCAAAGTTAGAAACTCTAGATAAATAAATATCATCTAGGGTAGACTTTAAAGCATTAAGGGCTTTTGCATTAGCCTCAAAATTCTTACCATCTAAACGATATGCATTATTAGTAGTGGCAAGATAAACATGAATGCCTAGGGCCTTGAGGTACAAAGACTTCTTAACCTTCCAAATTTGGATGTTAAGAATGTCAAAGGTGGGTGGTGACATGAAGTCCATGGTGTGTGTACAAAATATTGTGATTAGCCTAAAAATGAGGATCTTTAACTATAGGTTGTAAGACCCAAATCAGAGTACCAAGCTCTGATACCAATTGTAAGTTCACCTAGAGGGGGGTGAATAGGTGATGGCTAATCTAATGGTCACTTGATGCCAAATAATGCGGAAGTATAAACTATTATGACCTAAACTAAACTCTTACACTAAACACCACGTATAACACAAGAGTGTTGCCGAATTCCCGTGAAGGGCTCTGGACAAACTCCTCTAGATTCCCCTTGATAGGGGTTGAGGTGCCGCGTTGGCTCTCTTGGTTGAATACAAGTGTTAGCAAACAAACCCAAGCAAATATATCAATTAAGCACACAAGTATATCATGCATATAAAGATAAACACAATAAAGGAATGTAAGATATAAACAAAGACAAAGAGAGAGAGAGTGAGCAATCGCAAACACAAGGAATTTGTTTTGAGGTTCGAGCACACTTGCTCTACATCCCGCCTTCGACACACGAAGGATTTCCACTATAATCGATCCAATGGATCACCCGGTGCCGCAACACCTACAAGCTCTCGGACTCCCTAGTCCGTACACACGCAAGCCCCACAAGCTCGCCGAGGCCGCACCTCAAACCAAGAGTTCGCACCCGAACTCGAAACAACCGCGAACGCACTCGTCGGCCTCCTCAAGGAACAAAGATGAAGTCTTTGGTGATCACAACACTTTGATCACCTAAAAACAATCTCACTACAACACTCCTATAAGATGAATAGAAATGGATAGCTCATGTGTTTGTGTGAGAAAAACAAGGAAAGAGATGGTGGAGGAAAACTCAAAGAATCTCTTTTAACACTCTTGATAAAATCTTCCCTTTTGATAGGAAATATTTGCTCTCAAATTTGTGGAGAAAAACCTCTGAAAAGGATTGGAAAAACTGGCTCAAAAATACTCTCCAAATCTTGGTGAAAACAATGCCCAAACCCCCAAATTTATAGGCTCAGAAAAACTAGCCGTTGGGGTTCTGTCAGGCCTGTCAGTCGACCGTCCGGCCGACCGGCCAACGGTCATATTTCAGACCGTTTGAGCCATCGGTCGACCGGGGTGGTCGACCGAGCCAGGATACAGAGAGCAATCTCTCTGTCCGGTCGACCGCACGGTCGGCCGGGGCCTTTCCAGAGAGCAGAGCTCTCTGGACGGTCGACCGGGTCGGTCGGCCGGCCCTCCTGCAGAACTGGCGTGCACGTCTGTGCACGTCGGTCGACCGATTCGGTCGACCGACTTCAGCCTAGTCGACTTGGTCAGTCGACTAGTCGACTGGCTGAAGCCAGGAACAGAAAATCTAGGGATTAAAACTTGGTCTTTTGATTGAAATAAAATCCCATAAAATACATAAAAAAAACTACAAAAATTGTTTTACCAATATACTTTGATAAACAAACATGCTTGCACAAAATCAAGGCATGTTATAAAAGATTTGGACTATTTTTGTAAGTTGGAAATATTGGCTCAAATGAAAACTAGTATTTTTCAAAAACTTGTTTTCCCAATTTCTTCATGATACAAAAACAAGATATTTTGAATTCACTAAAGCATAGTGTGTATGGATATGATCCACTACACAAATAAGATATCTATGTTTTTGACATTAAGCTCTAAACTTGGTTTTGAATAAAAGACATGCATATAAGAAATTCCAAAAACCAAAAAGTATTTTTCCAAAGTAAAAATCTTTTGTAAAAACAAAACTATCAAGAGTGTGTGTGTGTATATGAATACTTGAGCAATCCACCAACTACTCTATCCTTTACATTTTATTTAAAACAAAATCTTACTAAAACAAACCTAGACTCAAGTCTTCATCTTCTTGAAGTCTTCACTTGAGGCCTTCTCATCTTCTTGACTTGGTCCAAACACGATCCATAGAGCTAGACTCCTCTTGAGTACTTGATGTGGTCTTTATGCACAAGCTCTTGAATCAAACCGTGCTAGCTCCAAAACTTGACTTCAAATCCTTTGTTGAAGCTATGCACCTACTAAGATCTTGATCATAAATCTGTCACTAATTAAACACAAGATCATTAGTAAACATAACTACATGAGTTGATCATCATCAAAACTAGAGTGATGGGCCTTTGGGTCAACAATTGCTTGGACCCGATTAAGAGCCCGAGCGTTTAATCAAAGTGCTGAGTGTAATATTACACGGGTTGCCAAAAAAACAGAGAGGCAGAGTGCACAGAGAGTGAGAAGGCAGAGAGAGATGGAGAGGGGCAGAGAGAGAATCAGAGGGCACAAAGAGAGAGAGAGATGGAGTGCAGGGAACAAAGAGAAAAAGAGAGCAGAGAGAGCATGCTAATGATTTAATTTTGTGTTCATAAAATTTTGATCAATATGACTTTTTGATGAATATGACTGTTAGAATTTTATGTTAATTGATAGAATATTGTATTAATTAATAGTTTTTTATATTTTGGATAGTGAAATGTTTGTTTATGATACTATATGTTTTTATTTAAATTACTATGATTATGAGCTCTCTTTTGGCTTTAGTTGAATATGTATACTTATGATTATGACTCATATATGATTTAATTGGGTGAAAATTGTGGATGAGATTTAATTGGGTGAAAATTTATCTATTTAAAATAATTATAATAAAATATTACTTGTGGTGTCCCTTTTTCTTGGTTTTTAGATTTTGCCGTGTCCGTATCCTGTCCGACACGCGTGTCCGTGTCCTGATCGTGAAATGAAAGTGATAAGAATTATCATGTAGCTTTGGGCTAATGGGTCGTGTCGACGAGGAGGAATGTGATAGAAGCTTTTCGGTATTTTTGTTAAGTAACAAAGAATAGAGTTGGTGTCTTTTCTTTTTTTTTTGAAAAAGAGAATTGAGAGAAGGGAAATGATTAAAAGAAAAATTGCAAACTTAGAGAAGGCTTTAGAAAAGGTAATTTTTTGAAAAGCTTGAAGAGTGATTTGTTATTTTTAATATAAGAAGAAGATCTAGGCTCACTATCTCACTACTCAACGATGTATTGTTCTCTTGAAATTCTTAGTGCCTCAACTTGATCATAGGCAAAAACTTAAGCTTGACTTTAGAAAGTTTTAAGTAAAGCAAATAAGATAGTTTAAAAAAGTTAAACTACTTTCTTTAAGAAATCATCTTGAATTGAATGTTAAATCATCAAGTATTTCAAGTATAAAATAAAAACAAGTTCAAGAGATATTTTAAAAGAAGTAGAAGTTTAGAAATTCAAACCCATCCTCATGTGCCTTCAGGAATACTTTCAAAGAAGAAAGACTTAGTTTAGGCATGTATATGATTCCATTGGGTCTTTGCATCAAAATCATTCAAAAAGAAGAAGTATCGAAGGGAGGAACAATAGTGAGCCAGAAAACAAACTTAGCTAATCATGAAAGATGAAAACAATACATGTAAATAAAGCAAGACATATGCGTGAATTGAAGTGAAAGAAGAGAAAAGTTGATCCTTTTATTGATGTCACTTTAATCTTCAGATTACAATTTGTAAGATCCCTAATTAATAATACTGTATTTTTATTTTTCTAAAGTATTTATTTTGTTTTACTAATTATTTTATTATTAATTATTAACTTGATTTGTGATTTATTGCATTATTAAATAAATAAATTATTTTAGAATATTAAATGGTAATTTGGCTTTATATGTTATTATCATTATTTCCTATCAATATTTTTAAGTACTTATTACTATTATTTTTATATATACCATTATTATTATTTGTTATATAATTATTACTACCATTATTTCATTAAGGTTATTATTTATTATTATTATTAGTGTTATTATTATTCCTTATTCTTGTTATTATTCTTAATTATTATTATTACTATTATTGTTGTTATGTTCATTAATTATTAATGTTATTAGTATTGTGTTGGTATTATTATTTTTGACTATTATCATTACTATTATTTATTATTATTAATTGATAGTTGTTATTGTAATGATTACTAATATTGATATTATTTATTTCATTTACTCTATTTTCTATTTAATTTTTCTCTTATTTGCATGTGATTTATCCATAGAGATCCAACCCATTATCTATCCATACCCAATTAGACCCAATACCCATATCATTCTCTATATAATCCTATCTCCTAATCTATTCCCTAACCCAAACCCTAAACTAATCCCTATCACTTTCTACATGCTGTAGCCGCCAACACCCTCCCCATCTCCATTTTGCTTCACCATGGCCATGGCCTCCAGCTGCGACGCAACTCCTGGGGATCGAGCACCACTGGCCACCATGGCGCCCCCATCTTCCCTGTAGCCCGAACAATCCCCATAGGCCATTTCCCTTCCCTTGCTTGCTACCATTGCAGTGATGATGCCACATCTACTCCTGGGCACCATCCTAGCCATAGAGCACAGCCCAAGGCCGCAGTCAGCCCTTGCTGCCCCGACAGCGCACACAGCCAACCAGCGCCCCTTCCCTTTGCTGCGCGCGCATCTAGGCCATGCGCATCAACACACCATGGCGCAGCAGCCCTCCCCACAGCGGCAGAGCCCAACACAATCTCCTTGGCTTCTCCTTGGACAGCCCACGGCAGGTCTACAGCAAGCGGATTCTCTCCAACGAAGTCTGTCAGCCTCCGTCGAAGTCTGTCGTCCTTCGCGACCTCCGTCTCTGGCCCGCGGCCTCCTTCGCGGTATGTTCCCCCGCTGAGCTCCCCCATGGCCGCGACCATGCACCTTCTGCATGCATGCGTGAGTTTCTTTCACCCCCACTCGCATTATTTGTACAATGTATATGTGTTTGTATATATATAGGTGTTGTTGATTAATTATGTGAGTGCTATATTTATTTGTGTGGGATGCCATCTTCCGTCTCTCCGTGGGACGCCCTTGATTGTCATCGGCGAGCGCGAATGCACCCATGCCCTTCACGGCGATATTCTCTATCCAACGACATCTTCCGCGGTCCCCGACACCTCCATCAGAGCCTTCGTCGGTGCGCCGCAAGTCGCCCCGAGGTTAGTGCTATATTTATTTGTGTAGGGGTAAAAGTGTAATAATTGAGAAATTTAATTAAATGTGTTGTAGGGTATGTGCGTGAGTGTGGCTGTGATATGTATGCATGTTTGCATGTATCTATGTATGCATCAAGAGATGTGTGTGTGAGTGAATGTTTGAGTGTATGTTTATGTATGGGTATGTATATATGTACGTATACACATGGGTGTATACGCATGTGTGTATATGTAGTTTTGTATATGTAAGTATGATGTTGGGTGATGTATATTTAATTATGTGCATGCATGGTATGTATGTGTGAGTTTGTATGAATATATATATATATATATATATATATATATATATATATATATATATATATATATATATATATATATATATAGAGAGAGAGAGAGAGAGAGAGAGAGAGAGAGAGAGTGTGTGTGGGAATCAGCTGACATAGGAGGCAACTCCGTCCTATGTCGCACTCAAAACTAAAGTTGTCTATTGAATTTTCAAGATCCGGTCACACATTATCATCTTCATATTCTAAGATATATACATATAAAAAATCAGCTGATTGAAAATTGTTTACTTCATTTTCTTTGGGTTCAAACATAACAGTTTTTTAACAGTAGAATAAAGTGGAACGATTAGATCAATGTGTAAACGAACTCTAAATCATTTGATTTTTTATATGTGTGCATCTTAGAACATGAAGATGATAATGTGTGGTCGGATCGTGAAAAAAAATTCAGAAGATATGATTTTAAGTGCGACATAGGACGAAGTTGCCTCCTGTGTCAGCTGATTCCCATTTTTCTCTCTCATATATATATATATATATATATATATATATATATATATATATATATATATATATATATATATATATGTTGGGTATGTTTGTACATATATTTGTGTGTATATGTATACATGGGTGTACACGTATGTGTCAGTGTGCTCGAGAGTGTGTTAAGTGAATATTGAAAGATCACCTAGAGGGGGGGTGAATAGGTGATTATGCTAATCTAGTCAACTCAATGCGGAATTAAGAACTAATTTGCAATTTCAACAAGAGATGACACAACCAAGCCAAGCATATAAGTATATATGAGCAATTTGATTAGATGCAAGGCACAAAGTAAAGAGAGAGAGTAAGAGTCAATGAACAAGCGCAAACACCAAGATATGTTTCGAGGTTCGAGCACCCAGCTCTACATCCCCGCCTTCACCCAGAAGGATTTTAAGTCCACTAGCTTGTCCACAAAGGACTCCCACAAAGGGAACCTCCACCGAGGATTTGGGGCAATCACAATACAAGGAGTACCCAACTCCTCTCCTTACAAACACAACCTCCTCCTTGAGGCACAACTCCAAGCCAACAAACAATCACCTCACAACCCGAGGGATTAGCACAAAGCCAAGCAAGGATCACCTCACAACTTGAGGGATACAAACCACTTGCACAAACAACCTCCTCAACCCAAGAGGGAAAAGCACAAAGCAAAGTATAGAGGGTTTACAACTTGGTGGTTCAACAACAACCACAAACAATCTCTTTTCCCACACACAAAGATCCTATAGAAAAGATAGTAGATTTTTGCTCAAGTGTGGAGAAAACCAAGGGATTTGAAACCAGCAACTCAAAGAAAATCTTTGGGAAAAAATAGAAATGAAGATAGTGAAGTTCAAACAAAAACTTTTCCCAAAATCCCTTTTCTTTGGTTTTCAAACCCTAATAAAAATACCAAAAAGATTGTTCAATTTGAATCCAAAAACCTCTTTTAATTGCTGTGAAAAACACCAGAGAGTAGGGAAAAATTCGCACAAAAAATCTTAGAGAAAAACTCTTGCAAATGGGGTATTTATAGGCAAATCTGGAAACTAGCCGTTGGCAGCAGATTTTGCCAAAATAACCCTGCGGTCGACCGGTCCGGTCGACCGCCCAACGGTCAATTTTTGCCCGTTGGCAGCTACCGGTCGATCGCCCCGGTCGACCGAAACAAACAGAGAGCTCTGCTCTCAGTCCGGTCGACCGTCCCGGTCGACCGTCCCGGTCGACCGTCCCAAAGCTGCCAAACGTGCACAAATTTGTGCACGTCGGTCGACCGGCCTGGTCGACCGACCTCAGCCCTAGTCGACTAGTCAGGTTACTAGTCGACTTGGTTGAAGCCTGGAACAGAAAATTCAGTTAGAAATATGTTTTAAAAATTCTTTTATCTTTTCTAAAAATCACCAAAAATAGTTTTATCATTTTGCATTGATATATAAACATGTGGTAAAAAGGTTAGCTCAAATATCAATCAATATGAACTATTTTATTTATTTTTACCAAAAATCAAAAACTGTATTTTCTAAAACTTGGATTTTGAATAGAAAATACGTTTTGTCCAAAACTCTTCCAAATACAAAAACATGATATTTAAACACTTTGAAGCATGATGCATATGGATAGACATCCAATATACAAGAAACAAATATATATCATAGTTTGTCATTAATTCCAAAATATGTTTTGTCAAAAATACCAAAACATATAACATATGAATAAGGGAGTCAAAACTAAGTTTGTCTAGGAAATTAAAGCATGCATGTATATAGAACAAATCATATATACATTAAACCATATAAACTTGTTTTGATCTATCTATTCATGAAAACCAAGATCGGTTAAACTTAAAACCGAAAAACCAAAAACCAATATTCAAAACATGAAACGTGAGTGTTGTGAACTTGAGCATATCATACTATTCTAATCTTTACAATTTGGATCTAAACACAAAACTAAACTATGGTACCGAAGTCTTCTTGTAGAGCGCAAACTCCAAAGCCGACTCGATCCAAAACTCCTTGATCCATCGAGCAAGTGCTATATATGATCTTTGACGCTCGGGCTCTTGAATCAACTTGTGAAAGATGTGTGGAAGCTTTCACCAACTAATAACTTGATTAATGATCTGAAACTAAAATCACAAGATTATTAGTACACATAACTTCATGAGTTAATCATCATCAAAACTAGAGTGGAAGCCTTTGAGCCAACAATCTCCCCCTTTTTGATGATGACAAAACTCATGGAGTTATATATGCATGGATTAAAGTTAAGCTTCAAAGAAGCTCCCCCTTAACTCATGCATAACCAAATAAACATAATGAATATGCAATGAAGGCTCTTAAACATGAAACATGAAACATGCATATCTATGCATAAACAATAAAGAGTTCTAGATACCAATGAAATGTTAAAAACAAAACATGCTCTAGATACCAATTCTAATGAAATGTTTAAAACAAGACATGCTCTAGATACCAATTACACTCTAGATACCAATTACAAAACATCCAATTACAAAACATGCTTTAGATATCAATTAAAATTAAACTAAATTAAACTTAATATATGCAAAACATAAACATGCATATAAACTCAAATTCTTCTCCCCCTTTTTGTCAATCATCAACAAAGGGGTAAAAATCAAAACAAAACAAAATCTTCTTTCTTTTTAATACAAAGAATCAATCTTCAATAAGGGGTAAAAACAAAACCAAATTAACAAATTTTTCTCCCCTTTTTGTTCGAAACAATGAATCAATAAAATAATAATATTTTCCCTTTTTGTCTAAAACAAAAACAAAGTCAATTAGGGGTGACAATTAATTAAGGTACCAATTGAAAATATGTCAAAGAGTAGCATCTTGATACCAATTAAAAGGAAACAAACAAAACAAGAAAAAAAATATTGATACCAATTTTAAGCAAAAACACATGAAACATCTTGATGCCAATGAAAATAAACATAATAAATTTTGAACGTCTAAAACACAAATATTTTGATACCAATTGTAAATCATTTTCATTTTAAACATATGATACCAATTTGAAATTTTCAATCATAAAGTAAGGGAGTGGGAATCAAATACCATTGAAAGACAAAATCAATTTTCTCCCCCTTTATGAAATACCAACTAAAATAATGCATAGGCTTGATACCAATTTAAAAGTAATCAATTTGAAACAAAATTGAAACTCAAGCACTAGCATAAACAAAGATTTTGTGCTTAAAGATATAGGGATATAATAAGCACAAATAAAACATATATATGTATGAAAAATAGATACCAATAGAAATTGATATTCTTGAAATGAAGCATACATACATACAAACACATATGAGTATACAAGAAATGTCAAGATTGATACCAATTGAAAGAATTCAATGATACCAATTAAAATAACAATAATATTAAATGTATAACTCATATTATCTATACCTCCCAATCATGGTTCAAGATTTAAATGATTTTCATTATAAAGCATGCATGAACATGATCTCCCATCCATCCTCCCATAGAGGGTAGAGGTTTTCAAAAATAGGTTTGAAAATAAGCTTTGTTTGAAAATCTCTACCATAGTGAAGAATACGAACTAGTTATAGGAAAAACTTTTAAAACTAGTACGAAATCCTTCAAGTAAGGAATAAAGCAAAGTTGTTTTTCATGAAACACATGTAAATCACATGATCACTAAACACTCAAAGTCCATAAAGCTCATTCAAATTCTCATGAAAACAAATCATGAGTAAACTAATAAAGTGAGTGTACAAGTATAATGTGACACATATCAACATGAAAATATTCAATTAGGCTCATATGAAATTCCTTGAAAACATGAAAACTTGAAAAACTAAATTTTCATTACCAAAAGAAATTCATCTAAGATGTGAAATCACCAATTGAAATTATCTTAAAAATAAGAGATTCATTATAAATGTGAAATCACTTAGCAAACATGAAACTCATCCAAACGATTTAAACTTCAAGGCATATGTATGTCATGTACAAACTAAAGTATACATACATATCCTAAATATAATGAGTCCACAAAAGTATATGCATGAAGGCACGTGGCTCAAGGATGTATATGTATAAATGATAGTTTGGACAAGATGGACATATACATGAAATGAAAACTCATACACATAAAATAAATCCAAAAATAGGAATACAAGTTTAAAATGCATGAATCATCAAAACTAGGCTATACTAACACATTTAATGGGTACAATAAGCATCCAAGCACAAACATATATAAAGATTTATTTGTGTCCCACTACATGTGCAAGTATAATTTCTAGTCTTAATGAAAACTAACATCTAAACAAGTAATCAAATCATTAAGCATGAAACGGGAATCATAACTCAACATGATAAACATAATAATCAAAACATGAATTATTAAAACAAAAAGTCATAGTCAACCATATGATTTACATGACAAAGACATGTGCATTAAACCTATGATAAACATGATAACTAAAATATAAAGAGAACACAAAATATGGGTCCATACTAATCATGGGTGTCTCAACAACTAATCATGTAAAACATAAGTCTAATAAACATGACAAACATCATACTAATCATGAAACAATAAAACAAGAATCATAAACATCCAAATGGTCATAATGCATATGTATGTGCATTAGATCTAGGGCATACATGTTAGTTTAAACAAGGTGAGAACACTAAATATAGATCCATATAAGACATGGGTGCTCAAGTAACTAAACATGTATAACACTATTCTAATGAGCATGGCATAAGCATAATGAACAATAAACCATGGCATACTATAAATAGATGAACAAGAAAAGCATGCAAATAAAAATGGGAGTTAGAGAATGATACCAAAACCGATGAAGGTGCATCTCTAATTCTCCAAATCACGGTGGTCCTCCCACCAAATCTCCTTGAGAGTGAAGCATCCAAATGGTTCTCTTTAGGCACGGAACGCATCCACTCCAAGGCACCAACACTCTCACGTTTTGCGAGAGCACCCACCTACATCAAAAAGTATAGAGGTGGTCTTTGGTACCCATTTCTTTGTGGGTCCACGGGGGTTAGTATCCTTTCTAACCAAACAAGATTAGTTGCTAAATTTTCATGATAGATACGATCATAACAAAATCTAGCAAGATGGTCTTTTCGGCCACAATGTGTACATGTGTACACATGAGCATACGTGCGATGGTGGTGACCGTGGAAAGCATGTGTATGCCGTGAAGGGTGAGCATGCAAAGATGGACCTTGTTTCTTGTGAACCAAGGTTTCCAAACGTGTATGATTCAATGTGCATTGGCTCAAAGTGGAGCCCAAACATTCAACATTTTTCTTCAAAATATTTATATCTTTTTCAATAGTGGAAGACAAAGTTGAGCATGCAATAGGAGTGCTAGAACAAGAACCTACACTAGCATGACAAACATGAATATCAATCTCATTTTGCAAAGATTCATTTTCTTCAAAACCAAATTCAATTCTTTTGTAATTGAATCAATTTTATTTTTCAAAACAAGGTTATCTTTTAAAACAAAATCCAATTTAGAAGATAAAACCTCATTGTTTTTCACAACATCATTGCAATCATTTTTGTTTTTCAAAATCTCAATCTCATCAAGGGCAAGGTCTAGTTGAGATCTTAGTGAGTCACGTTCACTAGTGATCTCTTCCTTTTCTTGCAAAACTATTTCAAAATTAGAACACAAATCCTTAATTCATTTTTCAAAACAAGGTTGTCCTCTTTCAAAAGATTGTGTTTTTCTAATAAATTCTCAAGCTTTTGAGCAAGTTCCAAATTTAAAGTTTGAACTTCAAAACAACCATGGCAATAAGAGCTAGAGCTATCATCTAATTGAGTGTCCGATTGTACCTCAAGGGAGTTTTTCCCTTGGACCATGAAGCAATGCTCTTCGGACTTTTCTCTCTTAGATCTCCTCATCTTGTTGATAATCCTTGGAAGCTCGGGAGACGTCAATAGGCTCCAAACTGCAAAAGCCGAGTCATAATGATTAAACATGGGTAAAAGATGTTCACCTAGAGATGCTCTAAGTGTTCTAAGTGCTAATGCATTTGCCTTCTTATACTTGCTACTATTGGGGAATGATTTCATAGTGGAGGCTTGATAAACGAGATGTCCTAGTCTTTTCAAATGGCTACTCATATTGGCCTTCCAAGCATCAAGTCTAATATGGTCAAACATGGGAGGGCTATCCATGAGAGCAAACTAAATGAGTGCAAATGAACAATATAAATGAAGATTAGCAAACCAAGATCTCACTCCTAGGTGGTTAGACCTAAATATCAGGAGCGCTAGCTCTGATACCAATTGAAAGATCACCTAGAGGGGGGTGAATAGGTGATTATGCTAATCTAGTCAACTCAATGCGGAATTAAGAACTAATTTGCAATTTCAATAAGAGATGCACACAACCAAGCCAAGCATATAAGTATGTATGAGCAATATGAATAGATGCAAGGCACAAAGTAAAGAGAGAGAGAGAGAGAGTAAGAGTCAATGAACAAGCGCAAACACCAAGATATGTTTCGAGGTTCGAGCACCCAGCTCTACATCCCCTCCTTCACCCAGAAGGATTTTAAGTCCACTAGCTTGTCCACAAAGGACTCCCACAAAGGGAACCTCCACCGAGGATTTGGGGCAATCACAATACAAGGAGTACCCAACTCCTCTCCTTACAAACACAACCTCCTCCTTGAGGCACAACTCCAAGCCAACAAACAATCACCTCACAACCCGAGGGATTAGCACAAAGCCAAGCAAGGATCACCTCACAACTTGAGGGATACAAACCACTTGCACAAACAACCTCCTCAACCCAAGAGGGAAAAGCACAAAGCAAAGTATAGAGGGTTTACAACTTGGTGGTTCAACAACAACCACAAACAATCTCTTTTCCCACACACAAAGATCCTATAGAAAAGGTAGTAGATTTTTGCTCAAGTGTGGAGAAAACCAAAGGATTTGAAACCAGCAACTCAAAGAAAATCTTTGGGAAAAAATAGAAATGAAGATAGTGAAGTTCAAACAAAAACTTTTCCCAAAATCCTTTTCTTTGGTTTTTCAAACCCTAATAAAAACACCAAAAAGATTGTTCAATTTGAATCCAAAAACCTCTTTTAATTGCTGTGAAAACACCAGAGAGTAGGGAAAAATTCGCACAAAAAAATCTTAGAGAAAAACTCTTGCAAATGGGGTATTTATAGGCAAATCTGGAAACTAGCCGTTGGCAGCAGATTTTGCCAAAATAACCCTGCCGGTCGACCGCCCAACGGTTAATTTTTGCCCGTTGGCAGCTACCGGTCGACCGCCCCGGTCGACCGAAACAAACAGAGAGCTCTGCTCTCAGTCCGGTCGACCGTCCCGGTCGACCGTCCCAAAGCTGCCAAACGTGCACAGATTTGTGCACGTCGGTCGACCGGCCCGGTCGACCGACCTCAGCCCTAGTCGACTAGTCAGGTTACTAGTCGACTTGGTTGAAGCCTGGAACAGAAAATTCAGTTAGAAATATGTTTTAAAAATTCTTTTATCTTTTCTAAAAATCACCAAAAATAGTTTTATCATTTTGCATTGATATATAAACATGTGGTAAAAAGGTTTGGCTCAAATATCAATCAATATGAACTATTTTAATCATTTTTACCAAAAATCAAAAACTGTATTTTCTAAAACTTGGATTTTGAATAGAAAATACGTTTTGTCCAAAACTCTTCCAAATACAAAAACATGATATTTAAACACTTTGAAGCATGATGCATATGGATAGACATCCAATATACAAGAACAAATATATATCATAGTTTTTGTCATTAATTCTAAAATATGTTTTGTCAAAAATACCAAAACATATAACACATGAATAAGGGAGTCAAAACTAAGTTTGTCTAGGAAATTAAAGCATGCATGTATATAGAACAAATCATATATACATTAAACTATGTAAACTTGTTTTGATCTATCCATTCATGAAAACCAAGATCGGTTAAACCTAAAACTGAAAAACCAAAAACCAATATTCAAAACATGAAACGTGAGTGTTGTGAACTTGAGCATATCATACTATTCTAATCTTTACAATTTGGATCTAAACACAAAACTAAAACTATGGTACCGAAGTCTTCTTGTAGAGCGCAAACTCCAAAGCCGACTCGATCCAAAACTCCTTGATCCATCGAGCAAGTGCTATATATGATCTTTGACGCTTGGGCTCTTGAATCAACTTGTGAAAGATGTGTGGAAGCTTTCACCAACTAATAACTTGATTAATGATCTGAAACTAAAATCACAAGATTATTAGTACACATAACTTCATGAGTTAATCATCATCAAAACTAGAGTGGAAGGCCTTTGGGCCAACAATTATTTGTATTTATTTGTATGTTCGCTTGCGTGTTGCAGTGTTTCGATACGTTTGGTAAGATCCGAACCCAATTACAGGAGACCCGGACCCGATCCGGACTCGTGCTCGTTGCGGACCCGATGCATAGGCAATTTGAAGACTTCCCCCATGGGATGATCTGGAGATCTGTACCAGTGCATGCAGTGAAAATCAGACGGCGATTGGGTTCCAAAACTGTGTCATTTCATGTGAGTGTTTGTTCTTATGCCATTTTCTTCTTTACCGTTATTGTGTTTTATTCGTATTCTTTTATGTGACTTTATCTTATATTTTACCCGTTTGACTTGCTGCATCACTTCATGAGACATTATTGATTGTTCACCTTATTTGGATAGTTGATATGAGCTTGCATCTGCATGACCGTTATTGGCTTAGGCCTAGTATTATATACCGTGGACGGGACTTGACCTTTAACTGATCTATGATAAATCTTAGAATATAAGTATATTGAGCTTGAGGCTGATTGATTGATGATTGAAGATTAGAGATTCATATTTTATATATGGGATTTATCGGACAAATTATTGGTAACTATTCCGACTAGATCTCTTTTGGATATGGAGGACATGCTAGACATGATGTTGCTTTATCGATAGATTATTTTTTTGATACATGGATATGTATGAATATTATACCCTTAGTGCTAGTGTATATGATGAGACTGACTTTTGGACTGTTTGGAGCTATTATTTCTAGATTCTCGCATTGAAGATTTTGACTGATGAATTGATGACCCTATTGATATTGACTACTAGATGTAGAAGTGATCTAGATTCCCTGTTGATTGAGGATGTTAAACTTCTTAGTTATGATCATAATTGGATTGGATATCGATGATTAAATGAGAGATCTTTATTAATAAAATGAAATTGTGCATTTGAACCTGTCTGTAAACTCGATTGGATTGGAGTTGACTTGGGGGTTGAGGAATAGGCATTGATTGGGTTGGCCTGACCTGATAGATCTTAGATATATATCTGATATGTTACGGAGTTTTGGGATCTTATGATTGACCTTGATAGAAGTGAGAGTGTGTGATGATTTTGATTGGATTGGAGTGGAGATTTGATTAGATATATCAGAACATGTAGTATTGCAATTATTGAGATTTAGATATATCGGTGACTCAGAGGATGTATATATTGATGACTTGAGGATTAGAGATGAGGGAATCGATTATTGATTTATTAAACTTGTAGATTACTGTACCGGATTACTTAACATGGATTGATATTTGATGTTCATGATAATTGTATTGGGACTATTGGTTGATGAATCAGTTACTATTGTACCCTAGTGTAGATGGATGAGAGATTGACCAGTTCTAGATGAGACTGTCTATTGAGCAGTATCCGGGCTTGTTATTATTCATGTTACTGAAAGTTACTGGGAAAAGATTATTTGACCGTGACACCCTGTATAGTCCTATTGTTCATCGTATACACGATTATTGTTACCGTTCACTGTTACTGATATTGTTCACCGTGTATACGATTATTATTACTGTTACTGTTAACCTCGTCCCAGTATTCTAGTAACATGATACTGATTGATTTTAACTGAAATAAATAATAATGTAAATGGACAACTTATACTGGGATTGGGGAAATTGATGGAGGAGACAGCGTATGTATTTTGGGTGGACCTAGGATACAAGTTGCACAGCCGACTGAGGGTTCCATTGAGGGTTCCTGGGGATGACAGACATCCCATCTGTATTGTTATTGTTCCACTATTTTCACAGTAAGATTACTATTACTGTTACTGAGTACCTAGCGGTATCTCCTGGTTCAGCACCAGAAACTGAGGCCATGGTCCCGGGTATGTACGAGACCCACCTAAAGCATAGACAATGTCTCCAACCAATCAGTTTAATAAATTTAGGACTTCGATTGACACGTGTGATAGGCGTAGTATGGAATGCGTCAATTACAGGTGAAAGTTGGTGTTCGCTGACATAATTAATAATGATAAACTGTTATAATATATTGTGATTGACCATAACAACCTGACTGAACTCATATAAGTTATGATAAACATATGATTGTACACATGACCGAATTATATGCCAGACTAGTAACATATGCTAGGTTACACATCTTGAAATTAGTTGTTTCCTTTTATCATGATGTCAGTTATATATCGTTCATTGCTTTGTTCTTGATATTGGTTATTCTATTATCTTATATTTAGTTTATCATGTTGTTGTTGCTTATGTTGTTATTATGCACGAGCACATTCTCTTTACACACACACACACACACACTCTCTCTCTCATTAGGTCACTTCTGACGACCCTAGATTCATACGTCCAGGGTATTGATATCTTCTTATATGTTCAGGTGTTCGTGTGATCGTACGCTTCGCGAGGAGTTGGAGTTTCTCCCTTTTGATTATAGGTATTCCTGCCATTATTCTTGATTCCTGTATATCACAGTTAGCTTTTATTCTATCCCTTATTTCATCTGAGATCATGAGTGTCATTATATGTATTATTGCAGTGATCATTGATTATTATGGCTAAAATTTATAGCTTGTTCAGGTTACTTTAGGCTTAATGTGTATATGTAGGGTATTTCCCTCGCGTATATACGTCGCCGACTCTCGTTGCGACTCTTTTTCCACGTACTTTGGAAGCGAGGCGTGACACAATCACTCTATTCCTCTCTCTCACTGGTATTGAACTGAACTACAAATTATAAAATAGAGATACAACTTCTATACTATTTAACAAAGAGCCTAAACCTTAAAAGCAAAGAGAAAAACTTAAACTAATTTCCGGTCAGTTTTTCTCTGAAAAATACAGTATTTATAGATAAAACCCAAATGGGGGAGGGCGTACGGAGATAGGGGAGCAAACGTTTCCCCAACAATAATCAAACGGCGCGGCCTGGCAGTGGCCAGGTGGCCACAGCCGGGGGGTACACCTCCTTATTTTGTGTTCTGACTTTATCTTCTGCTGGTTTTCCCGTTTCAATTCCAGGATTTGACGAAACAGCCTTTGATTTTTGGTTTTAACCACTTGATTTGGGAAGATTCATTTAACCAGTTTTCAACCTCTCTGATTTGCCATGACCTGCCCTGATTTCCTGATTTCAAATTAATTCTGAATTAAATCAAAATTTGATGGGCTTTTTCTCTTTCCTATCCTTTAGCAATGGGCCTGCATTTTATAAAGAAAAATAGGACTTATTAATATAATTTATTTAGATAATAAACATGATAATGTGACAATAAATATGTAGTATATGTGACCGATTACACCCCCATACTTATCTTTTGCTCGCCCTCGAGCAAAACATCAAAACTAATCCTAATCAATTATTAGACCACTTTCACAGGTTACTCGATTGCATTGAGCATGTTCAACATGCCGTTAAATCTCTAGATTACCCCTAGAGGACGAGCTTTGTCTCGTGAGGGTTTTCAGTAGATTGCACCCACAAAATCTATAAAGAGAAAAAATGTTAGTATTTCTAAAAGCATTTTAAAAGGAGAAAATATTTGAAGTATATTTGTAAGAGTTCAAGTAATTTATAAGTTATAGGAATATCAAACTTTTCATTCCTAAACTTATCTCTATTCAAGAACATGTCATCAATCAAAATAAGGAGTCAAATTGTATTTCTCATCTAGTCTATTATTTTAACCTGAGTCATATGCACCATCGTGACTGTGAAGTTTGACTAAGGATTCTTTAACATTAACTCCTATGCCTTATTTATTTATTTTTGGTGGTATTTATTCCTCAATTCCATTAGGCTTTCTAATCTGCTCATATAACGAGCCTTTAGTCGGTGACACCCAGACCGGACAGTCTTAGGGCACCAAGTGAGAAAACACTCATAAGGACTTAAACACTCGAGCAGACAAGGCCACGAAACTAAGAATTTTTATTTATAAAATAGATCCCTTTAGGCGTGAATACTTATGCTTCATGAGGCACAAATACCCAGCTATATATATATATATATATATATATATATATATATATTATTTTTTTCAAACTTATCTAATTATCATTTGCATAAATACCAAGGCTTGCTTAGGCCAAAGCACCTAGCTAATCAATAATTAGATTTGCATATATATATATTATATATATATATATATATATATATATATCTTTTTTTATAAGGCATAAGAATTTGTTTCTTTGAACCCTAAGTGTGTAAGTATATAAAGTGTGCATATTTCTTTAAGGTAAACATCAAGACTAAATTACTTTCGTCAATTTCTTCCTAACCCTGAAAATCAAACAAGTTATCTTATTTTGACCAAGTATAAGAAATCCTAATTATGATTTTCCTATTCTTTAAATTGACTTAATTTCTTACAAAAAATACATCAAAATATTGTTCTTACCTTTCAAAAAGTTTATATATATATAATATATATATATTCTCTTTTTTGTATATATTTTTTCTTTGTTTCCTTCTTTTTTTAGTTATATTAGTCATGTTAGAGCCTTCCCCTACACTTATCTCATGCATTGTCTACAATGTATGAAAGAAATGTATAGATGCATGAAATAAAATGGAAAAGAGGAAAGTTACCGATACACTAGGTCGAAAAGACCCCTAGCCGTTTCATTTACCGGCACCAATTTCAAGAAAAGTTTAAGGCGTTTACTATTTACCTTAAAGTCATCTTCATTCTTGGTGTCACTGATCTCTACAGCACCGTGTGGAAACACGGTTTTGACAACAAATGACCCAGTCCATCTTGATTGTAATTTTCCTGAAAAAAGATGAAGCCTAGAATATAGAGTAAGACTTTTTGTCCAGAGACAAAAGTTTTTCTTATGATATATTTATCATAAAAAATCTTAACTCTATCTTAGTGATCTTATCATTTTCATAGGTCTCATTTCTCAACTCCTCTAATTCGAACAGTTGTAATTCCCGAAGGTCGCCGGCCTTAGTCAAGTTGAAATTCAACTGCTTGATTGCCCATAAGGCCCGGTGCTCTAACCAATGGATAGGTGACAAGCCTTCCCAAAGACTAACCTATAAGAAGACATTCCTAGAATCGTCTTGAAAGCGGTCCTGTATGCCCATAGGGCATCTACAAGTTTGGTGGACCAATCTTTCTGATTTTAGTTTACAGTCTTCTCCAAAATAAGCTTGATTTGTCTATTAGAGACCTCAACCTGCCCACTAGTTTGAGGATGATAAGGTATGGATAACTTGTGAGTTATGACATACTTTCACATAAGAGCTTCAAAGGATCTATTGCAAAAGTGAGTACCATTATCACTGATGATAGCACAAGGGGTTTCGAAGCGTGAGAAAATGTTCTCTTTTAAAAACTTTATGACAACTTTGTTATCATTAGTTCTACTAGAAATGACTTCTACCCACTTGGACACATAGTCCACAGCAACCAATATGTATTGGTTTCCAAATGAGTTAGGAAATGGACCCATAAAATCGATGCCCTAAACATCAAAGAGTTCTATTTCTAGAACTGAGCTGAGGGCATCATATCTCGTTTTGAGATCCTTCCACCATCTGGCATCTAGGACACGTCTTGCAAAATTCATAAGTATCTTTGAATAAAGTGAGCCAATAGAACGCACTTTGTAGCACTTTTTCAGTGGTCTTGCGGGGACCAAAGTGTCCATTGCATGCAAGTTCGTGACAAAAGGATAAAACACTCTTAACCTCTTCATTGAG
This sequence comes from Agave tequilana, assembly GCA_038442645.1. Taxonomy (NCBI): domain Eukaryota; kingdom Viridiplantae; phylum Streptophyta; class Magnoliopsida; order Asparagales; family Asparagaceae; genus Agave; species Agave tequilana. Next base: position 19,293 of record JAVJIF010018342.1, on the reverse strand, counting down.
AATGCATCTCCTAATAATTTGGTCAGAACAGTACTTAAAAAGATACGGTTCCTCCCAAAAGAAATACCAGACTTGAGATAAGACTGGTATATATCGTTTCTGGACTAATGAGATGGAGTTTGGTTTGTGACTAAGTAATTCACTATATCAGCAAACCAAGGTTCCCTAAAATAGCTAAGAGATTTTCATCAGGAAAGTCCTCATTTATGGGCAATTCATTGCATGGAGTTGGGATTTGTGAGAGATGGTCAGCAACGACATTTTCTATGCCTTTCTTGTCTCAAGATCAAATTCTTGAAGAAGGAGGATCCAACGAATGAGTCGGGCCTTAGCATCCTTCTTCATCATGAGGTACCTAAGCGCAGAATGATCGGTGAAAATGGTGGTTTTGGACCCTAGTAGGTAGGGACAAAATTTCTCTAAGGCAAACACTACTGCCAAGAATTCCTTCTCAGTAGTAGTGTAGTTCCATTGAGCATCGTTGAAAGTCTTACTAGAGTAGTAAATCACATACTGCTTGTTATCAATGCGTTGTATTAGGACAGTGCCTATGACAAAATCAGAAGCGTCGCACATGATTTCAAACGACTTAGACCAATCTAGTGCAGATATAATTGGTGCAGAAATAAGCTCTCTCTTAAGCTTCTCCCAAGAATTCATACATTCAGCATCGAAAGTGAAGGACACGTCCTTAGCTAACAAATTAGTCAAGGGTATAGCAATCTTACTAAAATCCTTGATAAATCTTTGGTAAAAACTGGCGTGTCCTAAGAAGGATCGAATATCCTTCACGCAGTTGGGCTTGGGAAGCTTAGCAATAACCTCAATCTTGGCTCTATACACTTCAAATCTTTCTTGGAGATTTCATGACCCAAGACAATTCCATGTCTTACCATAAAGTGGCATTTCTTCTAATTCAGTGTCAGATTTTTCTCAGTACAACGTTGGAGGACAAGTTCTAAATGGTGGAGACATTGAGTGAACGAATCTCCTAGATGGAGAAATCATCCATAAAGATTTCTAAGAATCGTTCTGCCATATCAGAGAAAAAGCTCAACATGCAACGTTGAAATGTTGCTGGGGCATTGCACAAGTCGAAAGGCATTCGACTATAAGCAAATGTCCCAGATGGACATGTGAACGTGGTCTTTTCTTGGTCCTCAGGAGCAATAGGAATCTGATTATACCCCTAGTAACCGTCCAAGAAACAGTAATATTCGTGGCCCGCCAAACATTCAAGCATTTGATCAACGAAGGGGAGTGAAAAATGGTCCTTACGAGTTGCAGCATTAAGCTTCCTATAGTCAATGCAAACTCGGATCTTCATGGGAAGTCAAGTTTGGACCAACCCTTTATTCTCATTTTTCACTACGTGAAATCGGATTTCTTTGGAACCGCGTGGACAGAACTGACCCATGGCTATCAGAAATGGGATATATTATCCCATTGTCTAAGAGTTTCACAATTTCAGCATGAACAATCTCTTGCATTATAGGGTTTAAATACGCTGCGGGTCTCTTTTAGGGTGTGACATCTTCATTGAGATGAATGTGATGTTAAACTATGGTTGGACTCTATATTTTCTTAGAATTGCTTTAAGATTTTCTTCTTGCCCGTCGTTTAAATGGGAGGCAACGATGACAGGAAAGGTCTCTTGTTCGCCTAGATAGACGTACTTGAGATGCGCAGATAAGGCTTTCAATTCTAAGGAAGAGGAAGGCTCACTAGAAGGATGAGTCAAATTTGTTGGCTCTATATTGGTGAAATAGGGTTCGAGGCCCAATTCACAGCAGACTCAACAACCTGATTAAGATTAAAGTCGTCAGACTCTAACCCGAGGTCACACTCAGTTTTTAGTTCCAATTCTTCCTTGTGTTCACTTATTAAGCTCTCAATGAGGTTGACTTCAAATGTTTGGTCCTCAACATCCCGGGGTTATTTTCCTAGGTTGAAGACATTGACTTCTCTAGTCATGTCCCCAAAGGTTAACCTCATGGACCCATTCCTACAATTGATGATGGCATTGGCAGTAGTAAGGAATGGTTGCCCTAAGATAATAGGAGTTTGGCCCTAGGATAACAGGAGTTTGTGTCTCTAGAACTATGAAATCAACGGGGTAAATAAACTCCCCGAACCGAATAAGGACATCATTAATTTTTTTCCTTTGGAACTTTCACTGAACGGTCAGCCAGTTGGATAGTGACTCAAGTTGGAATAATATCGCCTAACTCGAGTTGTTGATAAACTAAGAATGGGAGCAAGTTGATACTTGCCCCAAGTCAAGAAGTGCACGACTAATCTCGGCTTGTCCTACGGTGCAGGCAATAGGGACAACCTGGATCCTTGAATTTGACAGGGATCGGACCTGATAATAGCTCACGAATGTTAGTGGCTAAGAAGACCTTTTTGCGTACATTAGTCTTTCTCTTCTTGGTGTACATGTCCTTAAGAAACTTAGCATAGGATGGGACTTATTGGATGGCATCAAGAAGTGACACATTTATCTTCGCTTGATTGAAGATCTCAATTATCTTATTCATGTGTGGATTTTGCTTGTTGTTTTTCAACCTATTAGAAATGGTATTATAGGCTGGTGTACCTGACTGGTTGACTAATCTGTTTCAGATTTGTCAGATTTGGAAGGATTGGGATTAGATGAGGTGGATGCTTGATTGTATTGTGCTGAATGGGATTAGATGGTGTAGACACTTGATTATCAACTTTCTTTCCCGATCTCAATGTATGAACAATATTACATTGATTCAATGATTGATCCTCAACCAAATGAGCTTGTTGAGAATTCTTAAGATTCATTATTTCCTGACTAGGCAAGGTACCTTTTTATCTCTCATTCTGTGGAGTGGCTAATTGGCTTATTTGAACCTCTAGCCTCTGTATAGTTTGCATGAGAGAATCTTAGTTCTTCATGTATCTTTCTATGTTTCTCTCAAAGTCAGTCATTCTTCTTTCTAGTTGAGGATTTTGGAAGGAAAATTGTGGAGCGTAGTTGGGAAAGTTTTGTCGATAGTTGAAAAGTCAGGTAGATGGTTGGGAGAATTATGATGAAAATTGGAAAAGTTGGGTTGATGATTGAAAGAATATTAGCTTGATGGAAGTGGCTTGCATGATTTGACTGTGAGTGGTCATTATTATTTTGGCTCTATAAGAAGTTCGGGTGATTTCTCCAGCCAGGATTGTACGTTGGTGCATAAGAATTATTGTTCAGCCTTAAAAAGGCCGCATTCATTGGTTCTGAAAAATGTTATTGAGCTTGAAACACAGGATACTCCTCAAACACATGATTCATGGCTTGACAGTAAGTACAGCTCAGAGTTGAAAATTGTGTTGGGCTGACTTGATTGACTAGACTTGGTTCCAGTCTTCTCGCTAGGTTAGCTAACTTAGCCTCGTAGTTATGAATGATTCAATAGAATGGAGACCTCCTTTTGAAGAGATGGAGTTTGAATCCTCGAGGTTTCACTAGTAGGTACCCATTGGATGGTCTTTTCAGCTAGATTATCATATAAATCCCATCCTTCATTCTCATCCTTCTGTAAAAAATCTCCTTTGGCACATGCTTTCTAAGTGGGTTTGGTAGAATAGTCTAAATCGTCATAAAGAATTTGGCATTATCTCCATTTCTCTATTCCATGATAAGGACATTAGACAAAGAGGACTTTGAAGCGTTCAAAATACCTCCAAAATGGTTCACTAGGTTCTTACTGGAACTGCATGATGTTTTTCCTAACGAGAGCGGTCTTGTGAATTGGATAGAATTTCTTCGAGAAGACCTTGATGAAACCATCCCAAGATGTAATAGAGCCGGCCGCTAAACTGCAAAGCCATTTCTTGCTAAGTCCTTAAGAGCGAAAGGGACAAATCTCAACCTAATAGCATCATCTACAAGGTGTGAGATTTTCATCATTAGACATACTTTCTCAAATTCTCTTATGAAGAAATAAGCATCTTTGGGCTCTAAGCCATGAAACTTGGAGAGTGTGTTGATGAACTGAGGCTTGAGCTCAAAATTATATTCACTAACAATGGAAGTTGGATGCAAGATGGAAGTGAGGTTCTAATGGGATAGAACCTATCCTGCAAAGATGTCGGCTGAGCCATAACCGGGTCTGGTCTTGGTTCAAACCTGAGTGGTGATGTGTTTCTAGTCAACCTAAATGAATTAGGGTCTCTTGACCACACTTATATACACAAACACAATCACAAACAAGTTCACCAATAGTTAACACGAGAAAAAACAACCTACGCCTAGTCTAAGGTAACCTTAACCTTGAGAACTCCTAACTGATTGATTGTCCACAGGAGGTATAATGTAGACTTTGACCACAAGCAAATCAGCCAGGTCAGGGCGACATTGGTGGGAGGTATCCACGCAAAAAGTGACGGGCCTAATTAAGTCAGACTACCAGCCTTCGGGGTTTCGTCCCTCAATCCCTTTCCTAAACACTGATTTGGCAGGAGTCAAATTCTAACACCTTCCCTCTTAGAATAATCTCCTAGTGAGTTCGAGATGTCCCTAAGGCCAATGTCTATCAGATTTTACTTAGTCTTAGGTTGTGTGTGCTCGGAGATGGTTTGTGGGCTAAGGAAGGATAATGACTTCCCCACCTTATCTTGATTTGAGTTTTGCCCTTAGAATTGATTGTGCAGAGTGTGCAAGATATAGAAAAGTAACATTCAAAAGCAAATATCACCCAAGAATATTTCCTAAACTATATGCTATGCATACGTACCTTGTCTCCAGCTATCTTTAACAGTAACTGTAAAATACACGTAATTAGACAAATGCCTAGAATGCAAGTCTAAAGTTTTTTAAGCAATTAACAATCACTCAGATTACTGTTGGATTAAAAACAGAGATTGTGAATATCAGATATAGCAAGAATAATAACACACAAAAACTTTATTTTTGCAAGCAATATGTCCTGCAAAAAAGAGTTTTTTAGTAGTCCACAAATTTTCAAATTTGCGCTGCAATTTCTTAAAATTCTGTTTCCTACTTTCGAGAGTAGGGGCACAGAATAGCAAGTCTTTGCCTGCAAAGCTTGAGTGCTAAATCTGAATCTTGATGTCCCTGAAACAAGACACCAAACTTGTTAGAAAACAATTATACCATTTTCTCCCCAGCAACGACGCCAAAAATTAATTGTGAAATGAAAGTGATAAGAATTACCGTGTAGCTTTGGGCTAACGGGTTACGTCCACGAGGAGGAATGCGATAGAAGCTTTTCGGTATTTTTGTTAAGTAACAAAGAAAGGAGTTGGTGTCTTTTTTTTTTTATAAATTGAAAAAGAGAATGGAGAGAAGAAAAATGATTAAAAGAAAAATTGCAAACTTAGGGAAGGCTTTAGAAAAGGTGATTTTTGAAAAGCTTGAAGAGTGATTTGTTATTTTTAATATAAGAAGAATATTTGGGCTCACTATCTCACTACTCAACAATGTGTTCTTCTCTTGAAATTCTTAGTGCCTCAACTTGATCACAGGCAAAAACTTAAGCTTGAGTTTAAAAAGTTTTAAGTAAAGTAAATAAGATAGTTTGAAAAAGTTAACTCTTTTCTTTCGGAAACCAGGTTTCTTGAATTGAATGTTAAATCATCAAGTATTTCAAGCATGAAATAAAAAAAAGTTCAAGAGATATTTTATAAGAAGTAGAAGTTTAGAAATCCAAACCCATCCTCATGTGCCTTCAATAATACTTTCAAAGAAAAAAGGCTTAGTTTAGACATGCATATGATTCCATTGGGTCTTTACATCAAAATCATTCAAAGAAGAGGGATCGAAGAGAGGAACAATAGTGAGCCCAGAAAATAAATTTAGCTACTCATGGAAAAATAATACATGTAAATAAAGTAAGACATACCCGTGAATTGGAGTGGAAGAAGAGAAAGCTTGATCGTTTTATTGATGTCACTTCAATCATCAGATTACAATCACTCTATTCCTCTCTCTCACTGGTATTTGAACTAAACTATAAATTATAAAATAGAGATACAACTTCTATACTATCTAACAAAGAGCTAAACCTTAAAAATAAGGAGAAAAACTTAAACTAATTTCGGTCCCTTTTTCTATGAAAATACAGTATTTATAGGCAAAACCCAAATGGGGGAGGGCGTACGGAGATAGGGGAGCAAACGCTCCCCAACAATAATTAAACGGCCACAAAAATGAGGCTTTGGCCGCATTTCCGCGGCCTGGCTATGGCCAGGTGGCCACACCCGGGGGGGTACACCTCCTTGTTTTGTGTTCTGACTTTATCTCCTGCTGATTTCCCATTTCAGCTCCATGATTTGACGAAACAGCCTTTGATTTTTGGCTTTAACTACTTGATTTGAGAAGATTCATTTTAACCGATTTTTAACGTCTCTGATTTGCCATGACCTGTCCTGATTTCCTGATTTGAATTAATTCTGAATTAAATCAGAATTTGATGGGCTTTTGGGCTCGTTTCTCTTTCTTATCCTTTAACAATGGGCCTGAGAAGAGTCATATGAGAGTGACGAGAAGGAGAGAGGAGGCGAATGTCAAATTTGGAGAGTAAGCAAGGCAAGTAGTCTTTGAGCTTCAGATCTCGAGGGACATGCGGATGATCAAAGGCTACAGCCGCCATTAATCTCTTTCTATCTTCTTCTTCTTTCTGCTCTGATATTGGATTTGCATTTAGGACCTCCACTGTAAAAAGAGGGAAGCAAGGGTTTTGAAAATGTCAATGAGAGTGCGAATCTGGTAAGCTTTATATTTTTTTATTTAGAATAATTACTAGTCAAAACCGATCGAAAGATAGGTTTTCTCCCATGACTCATATAGAAACTATGTCTGTCCGTCTTCATTCGGGAGAGAGAGTGTTCCCCTAGAAAATTTGAGCCGTATAAAAATTCTTATGATTGCAAAGAAGATTACAATGGATCAAAATCTAATTACAAAAGAGAGGAGGGTTTGAGTGGATCTCCTTTTTGTTTAAGACTAGGGTTTCGTGTATCGATGGAGAGTGAATCTTGTTCTCTGTTGACCGGCTGAACGAAAAATCTTCTCTTAGATCGTCTTGAGGATGCTCTTAAAGATATTGTAATAACTCCATTTGAACGCAGCAAGCGTTAGAGTTTTTCTTTTAAAAAAAGAATTCTCTTCTTTTATCTCTCCCCCCCAAAATCCTCAAGAAGAAGGCCAAAGAAAAGAGCAAAAAAAAAAGCCTCTTCCCTCATAGCTTTCATAGCTATTTATAGGGGGATTCAGGGATAGAATTGTCCCATATCTCTTCATAATGGGGATTAACTCCCCACATTACGTGGGTGTTATTGACCCAGTAATGGGGGTCAACTGCAATAGAAACGCGGGTCTCATGTTAGACACGGACCTCGCTTTGTTGTTTAACGCAGAGCTCACAGGATTCTCAGGGTCGTGTCTGAGTGGGAACACGGAGCTCACAGGCTTCTCAAGGTTACGTCTGAGTAGGAACACGGAGCTCACGGGCTCGCATTTGATGAGAAGCGCGAGTGTCGCATCTAACCTTTGAATGTGTCCCTCGCGTTTTCTGTATAATGACATCCGCGTTTATGTTACGATCTATTTCACGTCTGACTTGAGACTCACATCTGAGTTGGGAGTGACCCTCGCATTTGGTGAGGTCCGCATCCATGGCTTTGTCCTCAGTGATTTTTAGATAGCCTACAAAATCTCCTCCAAAATTTTCGAACCTCGTATTTGACTAGGAAAGATTTCGAAATACTCTGGATTTCATCTTGATTTGGGCTTTTGTGATTGGACAGGCAATCGTTTGAAATATTCAGAGCTTGATCCTGTCTGGATTCTGGTCTTCATGAGTGTACTGTTGAACTGTTTGAAGCCTCCAGGGATGATCTTTGTAAGCATCTAGATACATAGTTTAGAACTTATCTGAGCTCTGATTTGGTTATCAGTGTACTGTTGAACTGGTGGAGTTGTTGATTACCTTTACTAGTGTACTATTGAATTGATTGTAAAAGTAGGGACATACTCTTGTGCTGGTGAGAGAGAATACATCTCTCCTTGATGGAGACGTAAGTGTCACGTTTGTCTTTTTTGGGGCGTAGACCTCAATGAAAACGTGACTCTCATTCAAAGTTAAAATGCGACCCTCACTGTTATGCTTGAGACACGAAAGTTACGCTCGAAGCTTGTGGACGCGGATGTCGCTTGCTTGAAATGCAAAGTTCACATTGGATCATTCTGGACGCGGATGTCGTTATAAAAGCGGGTCTCCCCAGTGCCACGTGTCAGCTCAATTTGAGCTCGAGATCTACGCTGCGTATCTCGGCCGTTGGAGGCCTATAAAAAGACCGCGAGTCTTTTCAATAGTCACTTGTTTTGACCGTTCTTCTTCATTCAGATCCGCATCTGAGAACTCAAAAGCTCTTAAGCTTTCAGAACTCAAAAGCTTCTAGCTTGTTCTTAATCTTTTTGAGATTTTCAATGTGGAAATGGCTCATAAATCCAAGCAAACCGCTGCTTCCTAGAGTGCTACCACTACGCCAACTGCCACAGGTAGTTCTCCTCCTCAGAATCTTGTAAGCAAAATGGCTTTCACCATTAATGAGAACACGAAGAGTTTCACCTCTTATTTTAAAGTTCAAAAACTTCTTTTGAAGTTGAACAGTCAACGCGGGGCTTACAGACCCACATTTGATTTATAAATGTGACCCTCACATTGATGACCAGAACGTGGATTTGATGATCTTCGTGTTTCTATCTTGTCAATGTGACATTCACTTCTATGAATGGATGCATGTCTAGCGAGCTCCGTGTCTTGAGACTTCTGAACATGAGTCTCTTTATGAGACTCATGTTTGAGTCTCAGGACTTTGAAAAATTTCTAAGTTCATAAGTGTGAACTTCAGACACGGGGTTCATATGAGCCTCCATTTCATCTCATTAAACGCGGGTCTCATGTGTTTAGACCTGCGTTTGAGTTTCAACACTTTGATATTTCTTACTACCTTTTTTAGTTCTCTAATCTTCTAATTTTTTTCTTTTTGTAGTAAGGTATTCTTTGAATTCCTTGAGCAAGAGGAATCACTTCTGTCACATTGGCGGTGCTTACCCCAATGTCTGTGGAAGACAGTACCCACATTCATTGGAAAGAACGAGGAGCGATAAGCCCGTTTAATCAAGGACTGCCTCAACTTTGCGAGAGCTCATCTTAGACGGGAGGTTCGAGTTTGTGAACCGACGTCTATTCAGGAAGTCGGTATTCCTTTTTGGAGATGCCATTGACAAAAATGAGGAGGTTTTGTTTGATTGGCCCTATAAGTAGATTCATCAAATTGGAGAGCGTAGCTTCTTTCTCCCCAAAATGGAACAGATGTTTCCATCGTCTTACTTGCAGTCCATATCTCTTCGCCGTTACATGAACTGGAACTTGGTCAAGGCACAGTCGGGTATTGCAATCGGGAAGATCTCCAATCGTGCCGCTTTCCCTGTTGGTCATAGTAGGGAGACCCTCGAGCTACTACAAGGCTCGATGAAGCAGGATTCCCAATAGGCAAAACTTTTAAGTAGGCTGCAATCTTTATCAGCAGGTTCATGAAGGTGAAGGGCAAATTCTCCCGGTCTGACTTTCGGGCGCCAGGATGGGTGCACTCGATAAAAACCTCTGGTGGGCAAAGATAGTCTTCTTCGTCCTCAAGAAATTAGAGGGCCACTGCTCTAGTGCGGGTTGTATCACGCTGTCAGGGCCGTGTGTTATGGAATCACTTTGATTTATTATAACTTCTTCATAATGCACTCCGACACCTGCACGTTTTTTATCCCAGTAGGAGAAATGGGATTTGCTTTGCATGAGATGTTCAAAGTTTCAGGCCTATCAATGGGGGACCTTCCATACGAAGAGTACATTCCTTACACTAAAAAATGCACCTATTGAAGAAAGATGTTCCTTAAGTGTATGAGACCTACTGGGAGGCCTTGTATGATTTCCATATTTGTGCTCAAGCAAACGGGTGGAGGTCTGGGAAAGTTAAGCAGATGTCCTGAGATAACTACCTCCTTCAAGGTGTGGATAAATCAAGCTTAGTAACTCGGCTGGTGGCCAGTATCGATGATAAGATCGTAGAGAGGATTTTTGAATCGGCGATCTCGTATATGACAGAGTCAAATGAAGACATCTTCAAGACAGACACTGTTTTGGTAGTTTCCATTATCAGGCAAAGACTCCCATCTCGGACAGGGCCTTACTGGCGGGGGTCCACGCTACCTCATGAGGTTATTGTCACCGATGTAGTTTATCCAGCTGTTCTTGCTAGCGGTTAGTCTCTCGGTCTGCCCTGCTATGATAGATTGTCTCTAGAGTGGGCTTCGAGTGTTGTGTCAAAGCTTCTGCAATATAGTGGTTGAAGAAGACAATAAGCGCAATACTGTGATCGGCCTGATGGTGAACTCAAAGTGAAGATACCAAATCCTCACATAGAATTGCCCTACACCTACTTCAGGTGTGGTATATCATGCACTGCCTGCCTTTGATGCCAGTAACACAGTCGTCCGAAGATTCCATACCATTTGTCCAGCGACTGGAGCACTCGAGTTGGAATGGTTGGTACATGCTAATGATTCGGCAAATTCTTTAGAGCAGCATGAACTACCAGTTGGTAAGGTGCTTCCTAACTTCTGAGGAGCTTCATATGGGGATCGATTTTTTAATCATCCTAGTGTTGATGGGTTCACCACTCTTTCACCTAGGGTTTTCTGGTGCCTGATTAATATTCGCCCACGGTACCTAGTCTTCTGGCACAATCGAACCCTATTTGCCGAGCCGATTTGCTCGCCATTTGGGTATGATCAGTGATAGGTAGTAAAAAGTGCATATTTATCACCACATTTACTATCATATTTTCTATTTATTCTTTTAATTATGCACTATTACTAATATTTTATTATTTAATGTGTGCAGGTCTTGAGTAATTAAAAAAATAAAGAAATAAAGCCTGAATGAAGCCCATAAGCCCAAAAAGCCCATGCAAAAATTGTAGTGATTTAGAAGTTTCTACATTATCTAACCTAATATAAACTTGATTTTAAATTCTTTATTTAAATCTAAGGAGGAAAAGGAAGGATAAGATAGAACTCCTAATTGCTAAAAGAAGAGGAAAAGGATAAGATGAGATGATTCTACTCAACCCTAGTTGCTTGCAAGACAAGGCTAAAGATAAAAGGAGAAGAGTTTGAAGATAAAAATCGTTTTAAAAAATTTGGATTTGTGATAACTTGCTTCCCAAGTTATCCTGAAATCTCAAGATAAAGAGTCGTATGCAGAATCTAGAAGGAGATACCCAGATGGACGGACCAGAGGAGGCCACGCAAGAAAACGCGTGGCCAGGGGCCACGCTATAGCCGCGGAAACGCGGCCATAGCCGCATTTCTGTGGGTGTTTGGATAGGAATGGGTACGTGCTTTCGTGGTGGAGTTGTACTGGGACTCTACTTCCTATATCTCTTATAAATCCCCTGCAGAGCAACAGAGAGGGGGGGGGGCAGAGACGGGAACTTAGGGTTTTTCTTTAGATTTTCTCTTTTCAAAATTCTTGTAATTTCGTTTTTATTTAAAGAAGCATATTTTGAAGAAGGAGAGGAGCATTGTATTTGGAAGTGATATTCAAACAAAGGTTATTCTTCTTCTTCGTTATTTAATTTTGTTGTTATTTTTATTTTCTGCTCAGAACGATTATTTGTCTTTTCTCTCTTTCATGCAATTTTTCACATTAAAAACAAAAATGAAAATAAAATAAAAAAAAGATGAATAACTAAATCCAATTTGTAGTTTGCTAATCTCTCAATCAACCCTAGTTTAGTTGAGAAAGTGAATGATTGATATTCATTTTTAGAAACCCTAGGATTAAAATAGTCTTCTCGAAGATAATTGATAATTAGGTTTTCTTATTTAATTTAGGTTACACTTCTAAACGATTCTTCATAATTCATACTTAAGAACTTTGATAGCATAACTTTAAGTTAAAACTTCTCTTATGCTATACTTAGAAATTAGGATGAACAACTGTTGAATCTTTAGTAGTGCACACTAGTTAGGGTTCCAATGTTATTATCTTGCTTGAATTTTCATTAATAACCTAGGATGGATTTACTTGTTTCAAGATGATATTTACTCTTTGAGACTTACATTATGGGTTGTGGTAGAAGATTAGTGAACTACATATCTCAAATCATTCAAATCTAATCAATCTCTCTCTTTTGTTTTGTTCTAAGTGTAATACAGAGAAATCGTCCGAAACGCTTGCATCGCATCCTTCCTGTGGATCGACCCGCTTTGGCCTTGCTGCAGTGGATAGAATTGAAACGAGACTAAGACTTACTAACTTTAACTTTTTCTTTACAATTCTCATTCCAATCAAAATTTGGGGCCGTTGTCGGGGAAAGAACGGCACGATATTCTCAAAACTAATTCTTTCTTTCATTCTGTTGCAGGATCAGAGAGAATAGCAGCAAAAGGACATATAGCAACTCTGTGCCTCTGCCCTAGAAGGCAGAGCAGCAGAGCCTACTACAGAGCCGCGCAAACGCGGCTAGTAGTGAACTACTCACTGAGTTTTTCTGCAGGTTGCTGGAAATTTAAAGTTATACCTACTGTTCTGTTAATATTTCTCTGTAATCACCCTGCACACTTCTAATTAATTAACAGTAACTATTCGTTGAAAAAAAAAATTTTGTAGACTCTTGCATCATAGGACGTGTCTATTTATTTTTTTTTTTATTCTGTTGAAGAGTGCTGGAGACAAGGTACATTTGCATTGCATATAGATTAGGAAACACTCTTGGCTGATTTAATGCTTTTTGAGTGATTACTTGTCTATTGCTTTACACGTACACAAAAAATTTTAAGGGCAAAACCCATAAACAAGATAAGGTGGGGATTTCATCACCCTTCCTTGGCCCACAAATCATCTCCGTCACACTCACAACCCTAACCCTAAATAAAAAATTGACTAGACGTTGGCCTAGGTTAACTCGGACTCACTAGGAGATTGCTGAAGGAGGAAGTTGTTCGAAATTAACTCTTACCAAATCGGTGCCTAGGAAGGGGATTAAGGGCCGAAAGCCCGAAGATCGGTGGTTACTTAATTAAGGAACGTCTTTAACGGATAACCTCCCACCGGTCTTGCCACCTACCTGGCCGATTAACTTGTGGTTAAGGTCGGCAATATGCCTCCTAAAGACAGTCTAAAGTTAGGAGTCGTCTAAGTCAAGCTTACCCTAGAATAGGAATTTTGACTATTTTTTTCTCTTTTCCATTGATTGATTGGGTGAACTTGTTTGTTAACTGTGCATGTCAGCTGGTCGAGAGACCCATTCACATCTAGACTAACTAGAACCAGTTCACCACCCGACCAAAACCCGACTCACACATGGCACAACCACCGTCACTTCAAGATAGGTTCTATCCTATTAGGACCTCTCTTCCTTCTTGCATTCAGTTACCCGATGAAGGTGTTGACCAATTTGAGCTCAAACCACAATACATAACACTCTTCCAAAATTTCATGGACTTGAATCTGAGGATGCATACTTTTTCATAAGGGAATTTGAAAAAGTATGTCTCATGATGAAGATACCCAGCCTAGGAGTAGATGCCATCAAATTACGATTTGTCCCATTCTCTTTGAAAGACATAACAAAGAAATGGCTCTACAGTCTAGAGGCCGGTTCAATATCCTCATGGGATAATTTCGTCAAAGCTTCTTAAAGAAGTTTTATCCCGTTCACAAGACTGCATTAATTAGGAAAAGCATCTTGCAGTTTAAGCAAATAGCTAATGAACCTTTTTGGAAATACTTCGAACGTTTTAAGGACCTTCTTGCCAATGCCCTCACCATGGGTTAGAGAAATGGCGACTTTGTCAAGTTCTTTATGATGGATTAGAATATCAAACTAAAACGCTATTAGAATCCATGTGCCAAGGAGGATTTTTAAAAAGAACGAACATGAAGGATGGTTATTATATGAGAATTAGATGATAATACCATCCAATGGGAACCAACTCCGGAGAAATTTAGGACTAATGACCCTACTTCTTCTGAAGGAGGTATCCATTCCATTGAGGCTAACATAGCTACCGACGCTAACTAGCTACTGTGATGCGAAGATTAGAAGCTATTGAAACTAAGAACAGTCTCTGTGAACCAAGTCAGCCAACACCTTCGGCGGGCTGTATATTATCAAGACATGAACCACGTGTTCGAGGAATGTCCCGTCTTTATTGCGCATCAAACCTTGCCCGAACATATGAGTGCGGCCTTCACAAGGCCCGCTAACAATCCATATTCGCCCATCTACAATCCCGGTGGAGAAATCATCCAAATTTTTCATGGGGCCCAGGCAACAATGATCAAACAAGCCCAAATTCTCCAACAATTTTCAAATCCACCTTATCAACAAAATTTTCCCAGTCAAAATCCTCCACACTCTTTCCAAAATTCACAAATGGAAATAAGACTCTCAAACATGGAAAGAAAGGTGGACACTCTAGTAAAAGTTACGACACGCTGGCTCAAGTCTGACTAGGATAGAGATACAACTGAATCAACAAGAAAGACAAAAGGGACTCTACCAAGTCAACTATTGCAAACCCTAGGAATCCTAGTAAGCCAATGAGGCTCAAGACCCAAACCAGTGTAACTTGGTTCATACACTAAGATCAGAGAAACAAGTTGATAATCAAGTATCCATGCCACAGGACCAGTCTCCATTGTCTAATCCATCTAGTTCCACTCCATCTCCACAAAATTCCAAAGAAACTGAAGTTGATAAATCAGCAAGACAGGTGCACTAACCTACAGCCCCATTCCAAATAGGCTTAGGAGTAATAATAATAATGCACATATGGAGAAACTATTCGAGGTGTTTAATCAGGTTAGGCTCAATATACCACTTCTTGATGCAATCCAATAGGTCCCTAATTATGCAAATTCCTTAAGGACATGTGCACCAAGAAAAGAAAGACAAATGTGCCTAAGAAGGTTTTTCTAGCCACTAATATTAGTGAGCTATTGTCCAACCAGATCCCAGTCAAGTACAAGGACCCTGGGTGCCCCACCATTTCTTGCACAATAGGTCGAGTAAATCAATCGAGCACTTCTTGATTTAGGAGCCAGCATTAATTTGCTTCCCTTCTCCGTATATCAACAACTTGGATTAGGAGAACTCAACCCAACCCAAGTTACAATCCAATTGGCTGATCGTTCATTAAAGTTCCTAAGGGAGAGATCAATGATGTCCTTATACGGGCAGGAGAATTCATTTACCCAGTCGATTTCATTGTTTTAGAGACACAACCTGTGTCTAATCCTAGGTCCAAAACTCCGTCATCTTAGGACGCCTGTTCCTAGCAACCGCGAATGCAATCATAAATTGTAGAAACGGATCCATGAGATTGACTTTTGGGGATATGACCAAGGAAGTCAATGTTTTCAACTTAGGTAAAACACCCCTACGACATAAACGACCAACCCTTTGAGGTTAACTTCATTGAAAATATGATAGTGAGCATAACGAGGAGATCACACTAGAGTCAAGGAAGAGAAAGAGTTAGAATCTAGTGATCTCAACCTTGATGAGATTGAATGGGCAGGAAATCCAAGTCTATAGAGATGGAAAATTCAAGCTTAACACTTCCACCATCGAGCCACCTCCTTCGTTGGAGTTAAAAACCTTGCCTAAACATCTTAAGTACGCCACCTTGGTGAACAAGAGATGTTACTAGTCATTGTTGCCTCCAATTTGACTAATAGGCAAGAGGAAGACCTACTGGCAACCCTTAGGAGACATAGGGAAGCCATTGGTTGGACTATGGCAGATATCAAGGGACTGAGCTCTAAAATAGTCCAGCATAGAATCATCTAGAGGAAGGGGTTAAACCTAAGAGGGATCCACAGCGTAGGCTAAAACCGCTCATGCAAGAGGCTGTACAAGCTGAAATAAT
Organism: Agave tequilana; assembly: GCA_038442645.1. NCBI lineage: Eukaryota > Viridiplantae > Streptophyta > Magnoliopsida > Asparagales > Asparagaceae > Agave > Agave tequilana. The sequence goes on along the minus strand of JAVJIF010018342.1, from coordinate 3,314 downwards.
GAAAACTGTTAGATAATGGGATCATTTATCCCATTTCCGACAGCGAATGGGTTAGCCCAGTGCATGCGGTCCCTAAGAAGTCCAGCTTTACTGTGGTAGAAAATGACAAGCAAGAGTTAATGCAAACACGACTGCCTACCAAAGTTCGAGTATGCATAGATTATCGCAAGTTGAACGCCGCCACTAGAAAAGATCATTTTCCCCTCCTATTTATCGACCAAATGCTGGAACAATTAGCTGGCCATGAGTATTACTGTTTCTTGGACGGTTACTCAGGGTATAACCAAATCCCAATAGCCCCGGAGGACAAGATAAGACAACGATCACGTGCCCATTTGGGACATTTGCCTATCGCCGAATGCCTTTCGGCCTATGTAATGCCCCACCACATTCCAACGTTGTATGTTAAGCCTTTTTCTGACATGGTCGAGCGCTTCTTAGAGATTTTCATGGACGACTTCTCTGTCTATGGAAATTCATTTGACCAATGTCTCCATCACTGGAGCTAGTGCTGAATAGATGCACCGAAAAGAACTTGACCCTAAATTGAGAAAAGTGCCACTTATGGTGCAGCATGGGATTGTCCTAGGTCATGAGATATCTAGGAAGGGATCAAAGTGGACAAGGCTAAGGTGGAGATCATAGCCAAACTTCTAATTCCACGAAGCGTGAAGGACATTCGTTCTTTCTTAGGACACGCCGGGTTTTACCATAGGTTCATTAAGGATTTTAGCAAAATTGCTAGATCCCTTACAAATCTTTAGCTAAAGACATGCCCTTCATCTTTGATGATAAGTGTAATAGCGTGTGGGAGAAGTTAAAATTGGAACTTATCTCTGCACCTATCATCTCACCTCCGGACTGGTCCAACCCTTTTGAGATCATGTGCGATGCCTCAGATTTTGCGATAGGCGCTGTCTTAGGACAGCGCAAAGATAACAAGCAACACGTGATCTATTATTTAAGTAGGACACTCAATGACGCCCAAGTGAACTATACTACAACTGAGAAAGAATTCTTGGCAGTAGTGTTCGCTTTGGAAAATTCCGCCCATACCTACTTGGGACCAAAACCACAATATTCACCGACTATTCTGCACGTCGATACCTAATGCTAAAAAAAGGCGAAGGCCCGACTCATTCGTTGGATCCTCCTCTTCAAGAATTTGATCTCGAAATTCGAGATAAAAAGGGTGTTGAAAATGTCGTCGCAGACCATCTCTCTCGTGTGCCAAACGCACCTTCGACGAACTGCACATCAATGACAATTTCTCGACGAACAACTTCTAGCCATTCTACGGAACCATGGTTTGCCGACATAGTAAATTACTTAGTCACAAACCAAACACCACCTAATGGTCCAAAACAGGACTGATACCGATTCTTGTCTCAAGTCGGTATACATATGGGAAGATCCTTACCTTTTCAAGTATATAGCGATCAAATTATAGATGTGTTCCAGATGAGGAAACTAGAAGCGTCTTACCTTTTGTCATGAATTTGCTTGCGGTGGAACACTTGGTCCCTGCAAAACTGACGAAAAGATCCTACAAAGTGGCTTTTGGCCCACTTTATTTAAATACGCATTGACTTCTGCAAAAACTGCACAAGATGCCAAATGACAGAAGGATTTCTAAATGAAATATGATGCCCCTAAATCCGATTCTAGAAGTAGAACTTTTTGATGTTTGGGGCATTGATTTTATGGATCCCTTCCCTAATTCATTTGGCACCAATACATCTGTTGGCTGTAGATTACGTATCCAAATGAGTTGAAGCCGTCCCTTACAAGACAAATGACAACAAAGTTATTGTCAAATTTTGAAAGAAAACATCTTCTCACGCTTTGGAACCCCTCGTGCCATAATTAGTGACAATGGACACATTTTTGCAATAGAACTTTTGAAGCTCTTATGCGAAATATGCCATAACACACAAAGTTATCTACGCCGTACCATCCTCAAACCAGTGGACAGGTAGAAGTTTCCAATAGGCAAGTCAAGCTTATCTTGGAGAAAACTGTAAATCAAAATAGGAAGGACTGGTCCACCAAATTGGTAGATGCCTTATGGGCATATAGGACCGCCTTTAAAACGATTCTAGGAATGTCTCCCTATAGACTAGTCTTTGGAAAGGCTTGCCACCTTCCTGTTGAGATAGAGCACCGAGCCTTATAGGCAATTAAGCAGCTGAATTTCGATCTAGATAAGGCCGGTGAGCTTCGAAAATTGCAATTTCTGAATTGAAGGAGTGAGGAACGAAGCATATGAAAATGCGAAAATATGAAGGATAGGGTAAGGTGTTTCACGATAAGTTCATTACTAGAAAAACTTTTGTCCAAGGACAAAAAGTGTTACTCTATAACTCTAGACTTCATCTCTTTCCCTGCAAGTTAAAATCAAGATGGACAGGGCCTTCATTGTAAGACTGTGTTTCCACACGGAGCCATAGAGATATACGACCCAAAAAATGGAAATACATTCAGGTAAATGGTTAATACCTTAAAATATTTTTGGAATCAATACCGGAAGTAAATGCAGCCATGGGTCTTTTTGACCCAATGATCGGTAACTCTATCTCGCTGCCAATTCATGCATTCATGCATTCCATTCATACATGGGGACAATGCATGAGACAAGTGTGGGGGAGGGTACAACCTAAAAAAAAAATATTCTTTATATAAAAAAACAATTTTTTAAATATTTAACGTTGTTCTAACATAAAAAAAAGTTTTTTTTAACATTGTTCTAACATAACAAACATAACAAGAAAAAAAAAGTGACAATATTTTGACTTATCTTTGAAAGAAATATAAGTTAATCTTAAGAATTAGGAAAATCATGATTAGGATTTCTAAAAACTTGGTCAAAATAAAATAAATTGTTGAATTTTTAGTATAGGAAAAAAAATTGAATAAGTAATTAGTCTTGATTTTACTTAATGAAATATGCATACCTAATACACTACATCTAGGATTCTAAGACAAAAGACTCTGCCTCATAAAAAAATATAATAAAAAAAAAAAAGAAATTACTAATAAGCTGGATACATGTGCCTCAAGAAGCATAAGTATTCACACCTAAAGGTGATTTTATAATAAAGTCCTTAGTTTTGTGGACTAGTTCACTCGAATCCTTATGTCCGTGGGGTGTTTTCTCACCCGGTTCCTAAAACCAACCAGTTTGGGAGCCACCGACTTTAAGTTCGCTACATGGGTGGATTAGAAAGCCTAAGAAAATTAAGAAATATTATTATATATGTACTAACACATCTAATAGTCAATTAGTTAGGTATGAGGGCCTCAAGAAGCCTTGA